>PVLC010035078.1:0-16528 GCA_004027655.1 Graphiurus murinus | reverse complement strand
CTCTGAGCTATACCCCCAGCCCTATTTTTTATTCTTTATTTTATTTATTTATTTATTTATTTATTTATTTATTTATTTATTTATTGCGGTACTGGGAATTGAACTCAGGGGCATTTTACCTTAGAACTATACCCCCAGCCCTATTTTTTTTTTTTTTGTGGTACTAGGGATTGAACTCAGGGGCATTCTACCTCCAAGCTACACCCCCAGCCCTATTTTTTTTTTTTATTCTTTATTTTGAAACCGAGTCTCACTAAGTTGCAGAGTGCCTCACTAGGTAGCTGAGGCTGGCCGCGAACCCGGATCCTCCGGTCTCAGCCTCCCGAATGCTGGGATTACAAGCGTGCGCCACCATGCCCGGCCCTATTTTTTATTCTTTATTTTGAAACAGGGTCTCACTAAGTTGCGGAGTGCCTCACTAGGTAACTGAGGCTGGCCGCGAACCCAGATCCTCCGGTCTCATCCTCCCAAATGCTGGGATTACAAGCGTGCACCACCACACCCAGCAATCCCCCCCCCTTTTTTTTAGGTACTGGGGATCCCACACATGCTAGGTGAGTGCTATTCTGCTGAGCTGCAACCCAGCCCTTCTCCTGGTTTTATTTTGAGAAAGGATCTCTCTAGTTTGTCCAAACTGACCTTGAAATTACCATCCTTCTATCAGCCTCCCACATCACTTGGATTTTAGGAGTGGGCCACTTCATTTTAACCCTCTTTAAGTGTATAATTTAGTGGCATTAAGTATATTCACACTGTTATGCAATGACGATCAGTACTGTAAGTCTCCAAAATATTTTCATCATCCCAAACTAAAACTCTTTACTCATTTAATAATAAATTTCGGCCCCTACTCTATGTACCTCATATCTACTCTTTTTTATCTACTCTATATACCTCATATAAGCAGAACAATAAAATATTTGTCCTTTTGTTGCTAGATTCTCACTTAGCATAATGTCTTTTTGTTTGTTTCTTTTTGTGGCACTGGGGATTGAACCCAGAGGCATTTTACCTTTGAGCTACACCCCCAGCCAGATTTTATTTCTTATTTGGAAACAGAGTCTCACTAGGTTGATGAGAGTCTCACTACTTGCTGAGGCTGTCCTTGAACCTGTGATCCTCCTATCTCAGCCTCTCAAGTACTGAGATTACAAGCATGCACCACCATGCCCAGCTAGCATAATGTTTTATTCGTTCATTCATGTAGTATCATGTGTCAGAATTTCTTTTTTAAGACTGAATAATATTCCTTTGTATATATAGGCCACATTTTGTTCTGTTTGTCCGTTGATGGACATTTGGGCTGCTTTTATCTTTGGGCTATTGTGAACTATGTTGAAATGAACATTGGTTTCTAAAGATCTGGGGTTTTTTTGTTGTTGTTCTGGTTTTTTTTTTTTTTTTTTTTTTTTTTTTTTTTTTTTTTTTTTTTTTTGTGGTACTGGGGATTGAACTCAGGGGCATTCTACCTCCGAGCTATACCCCCAGCCCTATTTTTTATTCTTTATTTTGAAACCGAGTCTCACTAAGTTGTGGAGGGCCTCATTAGGTAGCTGAGGCTGGCTGAGAACCCAGATCCTCCAGTCTCAGCCTCCCAAATGCTGGGATTACAAGCCTGCACCACCACATCGAACTTCCAAAGATCTGTTCAAGTCCTAGCTTTGAATTCTTTTAGGTAAACTGGGCATGGTGGCACATATCTGTAATCCCAGTACTTGGGAGGCTGGGATAGGAGGATCCCAGGTTTGAGGCCAGCCTCACCAACTTAGTGAGACCCTCAGCAACATAGTGAGACCCTGTTTTCAAAATAAAATAGGACCGGGGACATAGCTTGGAGGTAGAATGCCCCTGGGTTCAATCCCCAGTATCTCCTCCCCAAAATGAACAAATGATCTGAACATACATGTCTCAAAAGAACATGTATAAATGGTCAATGTTATTAAAAAATGCTCAACATAAGTATCAGGGAAATGGGTCAAAACCACAAAGAGATAGCATCTTATCTTAGTCAGAATGGATATTAACAAAAAAGCAAAAATCAAAAACAAAAACAAAAACATGCTGGCTAGGCCAGGTGTGGTGGTGCACGCCTGTAATCCCAGTACATGGGAGGCTGAGACGGGAGGATCACAGGTTCAATGACAGGCTCAGCAACTTTGCAAGACTCCCAGCAACCTAGAGAGAGGGCTGGAGGAGTAGCTTTCGGGTAGAATTCCTCTGGTTCAATCCCCCATACCACAAGCACTAAGTAACTGAGACTGGCCGCGAACCCGGATCCTCCTGTCTCAGCCTCCCAAGTACTGGGATTACAAGTGTGCGACACCACGCCTGACTCCTATTTTATTTTGAAACAGGTTCTCACCATGTTGCTGAGGATCTCAGTAAGTTTCTGAGGCTTGTCTTGAACTTGCCATCCTCTGCTCTTAGCCTCCCAAATACTGGAATTATAGGCATGTACCACCACATCCAACAGGACTTCATTTTTTTTTTTTTTGTAGTACTGGGGATTGAACCCAGAGGCATTCTACCTTCGAGCTATGCCCCCAGTCCGATTTTTATTTCTTATTTGGAAACAGGGTCTTGCTAGGTGGATGAGAGTTTCACTACTTTCTTCTTTTTTTTTTTTTTTTTTTTTTTTTTTTTTTTTTTTTTTTTTTTTTTTTTTTTTTTTTTTTGCGGTACTGGGGATTGAACTCAGGGGCATTCTACCTCTGAGCTATACCCCCAGCCCTATTTTTTATTCTTTATTTTGAAACCGAGTCTCACTAGGTAGCTGAGGCTGGCCGCGAACCCGGATCCTCCAGTCTCAGCCTCCCGAATGCTGGGATTACAAGCGTGCGCCACCACGCCCGGCTAGTCTCACTACTTTCTGAGGCTGTCCTCGAACCTGCGATCCTCTTGTCTCAGCCTCTCAAGTACAGGGATTATAGGTGTGCACCACCCGTCCAAGACTTCATTTTTTTTTTTTTTTGGTACTGGGGATTGAATGCAGGGACATTCTACCTCCAAGCTACACCCCCAGTCCTATTTTTTTTTTTTTTCATTCAACCCAGGGGCATTCTACCACTGAGCTACACCCCAGCTCTATTTATTATTCTCTATTTTGAAACAGGGTCTCACTAAGTTGTGGAGAGCCTCACTAAGTAGCTGAGGTTGGCTGTGAACCTGCAATCCTCCTGCCTCAGCCTCCCAAGTACTGGGATTACAAGTGTGTGCCACCACACCCAGCTTAAGACTTCATTTTTAAAGTAAAACATAATTGGTGTTTGAGTGATGATAGAACTTCAAAATGTCCTAATGTTGATGTTTCATTGGGGTTTGGTTGTTTCTAATTTGATTTTTATTTCATTCTATGTTTTTGGGTTCATTCTAGTGTGTGTATGTGTGTGTGTGTGTGAATTGAACCCAAGAGCATTCTTCCTGAGCTGCATCCTCAGCCTTTTTTTAAAATTTTTAATTTGAAACAGGGTCTCACTAGGTTGCTAAGGGTCTCACTACTTGCAGAGGCTGTCCTCGAACCTGCAGTCCTTCTGTTTCAGTTTCCCAAATACTGAGATTACAGGTGTGCATCACCACGCCAGGCCGGCTCATTCCATTCTTGTTGAAGGATGTTTTCCTCATATTTCCTCTAGATGGTGCTCCATAACAAAAAATCACTTTGTAGTCTCGCCAGTATCAAAAAATATCCTTAGTCAAGACACTCCCCTTTGTTTCCAATTCTGTATTATAATACTCTAACTATATTACAATTTATAGGATACTGGCACTATGAAATATAAATATATTTCTCTAAGTTTTACAAATCTATTTAATATAGCACAAAGCACCATCTGTGTGGAATAATACCATCTGTTACACCATGGACTGATCACATTTCTCATGATTGTATTATGGCAGCCAGCCATTAATTGGTGTTACACGTTCTGTATCGTGTTGATCTGCTAGACAGTATGTATGCCATTTATAAAATGAAGGCTTGTTTATTTATTTATTTATTTATTCATTCTGAGCTACACCCTCAGCCCTTTTTATTTTTTGTTTTGAAACAGGGTCTCACTAGGTTGTTGAGAGTCTCCATATGCTGCTGAGGCTGGCTGGGATCCTCCTGTCTCAGCCTCCCAAGTACCGGAATTACAGGTGTGTGCCACTACACATGGCTAAAATGGAGGTTTTAAAAACATAGGACACCCAGCATTACATTTTTTTCTTATTTAATTTTTTTTAGGGGAGCATAAGAGATTCATTTAGGGAAGTGGAGGCACAGTGTAAACGAAGGCCCTGGTACAGGCCAGAGAAAGGGTCACGTTACATTTCAGAGAAAGGGTCCAGAAAAGGCTGCTTCCCTGGCGTGGAAAATGACATAGACAAAGAGATATGTCCCAGAAAGTGAGTCTGGAAAGGTCTGTTTTGGGAAGTGCACAACAGCCTAAATTTTTATGTTTGTTTGTTTATTTATTTATTTATTTATTTATTTATTTATTTATTTATTTTTGCGGTACTGGGGATTGAACCCAGGGGCATTCTACCTCCGAGCTACACCCCCAGCCCTAATTTTTATTCTTTATTTTGAAACAGGGTCTCCCTAAGTTGCAGAGTGCCTCACTAAGTAGCTGAGGCTGGCTGCGAACCTGGATCCTCCTGTCTCAGCCTCCCAAGTACTGGAATTACAAGGGTGTGCCACCAAGTCCTTCTCTTCTACTTCTGAGCTACACCCCAACCCTATTTTATTTTTTAGTTTGAATCAGAGTCTCACTAAATTGCTGAAAGCCCATCTTTTCTTATTTATTTATTTATTCATTTATTTTCATTTATCTATCTATCTATTGGTACTGAAGATTGAACCCAGGGACATTCTTCTTCTGAGCTACACCTCAGGCCTTTTCTGTTTGTTTTCATTTTTGTTTTGAAATAGGGTCTCACTAGGTTGCTGAGAGTTTCACTACTTGCTGAGGTTCTCCTCAAACCTGCGATCCTCTTGTCTCAGTCTCCTATGTACTGGGGTTATAAGCATGCACCACCACACTTGGCTCGAAGCCCTCTCTAAGTTGCTGAGGCTGGTCTTGAACTTGTGATCCTCTTGTCTCAGCCTCCCCAGTATTGGGATTATATGTGTGCACCATGACACTCAGCTCCAAAATTTTCTTTACATGTATTCTGCAGATGTATCATGAATATTTAAAAGACGTTATATTTTACTTATATATTATATTTTATTACTATAACACTTTTTACTTTTTTATTTTTTGCGGAACTGGTGATTGAACCCAGGGGCATTCTACCTCCAAACTACATCCCCAGCCCTATTCTTTTATTCTTTATTTTAAAACAGGGTCTCACTAAGTTACAGAGGGCCTCACTAAGTAGCTGAGGCTGGGTGCAAACTTGCAATCCTCCTATATCAGCCTCCCTAGTACTGGGATTATAAGCATGTGCCAGCATGCCTGGCATGTACTTTTTACTTTAAATAAGTAGTAAAACCAGTTCATGAATAGGAAATATCCTAAAGGACCCCTTTTTTCTTTTAATTATATTAAAAAGATGATACTCGTCAATTCTTGATGTGTGGTACTGGGGATTGAACCCAGGGGCATTCTACCTCTGAGATACACCCCAGCCCTATTTTATTTTATTTATTTAATTAATTTATTTATTTTGCGGTACTGGGGATTGAACTCAGGGGCATTCTACCTCCGAGCTACACCCCCAGCCCTATTTTTTATTCTTTATTTTGAAACAGGGTCTCCCTATGTTGTGGAGGGCCTCACTAGGTAGCTGAGGCTGGCCTCAAACCCAGATCCTCCGGTATCAGCCTCCCAAATGCTGGGATTACAAGCGTGCACCACCATGCCCGCCCCCAGCCCTATTTTATTTTGACACAGGGTCTCACTAAGCTGCAAAGGGCCTCGCTAAATTTCTGAGGCTGGCTGCAAACCTGCGATCCTCCTATCTCAACTTCCCAAGTACTAGGATTACAAGTGGGTATCCCCATGCCCAGTTTAAATTTCAGCATTTTTTTTTTTGATGCTGGGTATTCAACCCAAAGGCATTCTATTTCTAAGCTATACTCCCAGCCATATTTTATTTATATTTTGAAAAGGATCTCACTAAGTTGCTGTACACTGTCCTCAAAGCTGCCATCCTCCTGTCTCAGCCTCCCAAGTGCTGAGATTACAGGCTTCGGCCACTGTGACTAGCTGATACATTTCAAACTTTAATTTTTTTTTGTGGTACTGGGGATTGAACTCAGGGGTGTTCTACCTCTGAGCTACACCCCCAGCCCTATTTTTTATTCTTTATTTTGAAACCGAGTCTCACTAAGTTGTGGAGTGCCTCACTAGGTAGCTGAGGCTGGCCGCGAACCCGGATCCTCCGGTCTCAGCCTCCCGAATGCTGGGATTACAAGCGTGCGCCACCACGCCCGGCTTCAAACTTTAATATTGCATTTAATTTATTTGTTATGTTTTGGCTCTTACCTGTGCCCCCAAATGCTCATGTGTTGAATGCTGGTTCCTCATCTGATAGCACTGTTAGGTGGTGGTGCTGGAGCCTTTTGAAGGTGTAGCTATTGGAAGGAAGTTGAGTCATTGAGGGCAAGCTCTAGCAGGGGAGAGTGGGTCTTCGGCCCCTTCCTCTCTCTCTCATTGCTTCCTGGCTGCCATGAGGTGAGAAACCTTGCTGTACCACATGCCATGTATGCCATGAATACCAATTATGCTATGAAATCGTGCCTTGCCACAAGGCCAAAGTGATGGGGCCAAGTAACCATGCACTGAAATCTCTCAAGCTATGATCCAAATAAACCTTTCCTCTTTTCTAGTATTTTGTCTCAGGGATGCAAAGCTGACTAACACATCCTTTATTCTTACATATTCTGCTATTCTCTAGTTTCTTTCTTTCCTTCCTTTCTTTCTTCTTTTTATTTTGGAGATTTGCATGTCTATTTTATTTCCAATATAAAATGTTATTTTATCAAAAAAAAATTTTTTTTGCAGTACTGATTGAACCCAGGGACATTCTACCTCTGGGCTACACCCCTAGTCCTATTTTTTTATTCTTTATTTTGAAACAGGGTCTTGCTAAGTTGCAGAGAGCCTCACTAAGTAGCTGAGGCTGGAGGCTGGCCACGAACCTGGATCCTCCAGTCTCAGGCTCCCAAATGCTGGGATTACAAGTGTGCAATTTTGTCCACTTTCTTCTCCTTTACCTCTACCATTAAAGTTTGTGCGTGTGTGTGTGTGTGTGTATATATGTGTGTGTGTGTGTGTGTGTGTATATATGTGTGTATATATATATTATATATATATATATATATATAATTTTTGTTGTTGTTGTACTGGGGATTGAACTCAGGGGCATTCTACCTCCGAGCTATACCCCCAGCCCTATTTTTTATTCTTTATTTTGAAACAGGGTCTCACTAAGTTGCGGAGGGCCTCACTAGGTAGCTGAGGCTGGCCGCGAACCCGGATCCTCCGGTCTCAGCCTCCCAAATGCTGGGATTACAAGCGTGCGCCACCACGCCCGGCTTCAAGTTTGTATATTTATTGTACTCAAATATTTCACATCATTACATTAGTGGGACTTAATTGAATTACATGTGCTCTTCTTATTTCTCAGAAATAACAACTCATCTTTCCTACATGTTATTTTCCCTCTATTTTGGGGGGTGGTGGTGGAGGTGGAGAGTACTGTGGATTGAACCCAAGAACATTCTTTCTCTGATCGACCCCCCAGTCCTTTCAATTTTTTTTTTGTTTTGAAACAGGGTCTTGCTAGGTTGCTGAGAGTCTCACTACTTGCCGTTTATCCTCCTGTCTCAGCCTCCCAAGTACTGGGATTACAGTCACATGACACCGTGCCTGGCTTACTTTTATGTATTTGAGTAACCATGTAATGATTGTCTCTTCTCCCACATTCAGCCTTATGAGTGTCATAAGTGTAATTTTTAGCATTAATGACTATATTATCTAATATTAATGTCATATTACCCTTTGATATGTTTTTCCATGAGAACTTCAGATATTTTAGTCACATTTACATTTTACAACACTACTTGTAAAAATTTAGATGTTAAACACATGCTGAAAAATCCAGAATAAACGGTACTGTGCCCACTTAAAGTCATGCTATTGTGAGAGGTCTTTGGACAGCTACTGCTTCAATGGCAACATGGCCGATTTGGGGCAAAGCAGCAACCTGCTAAGCAGCTCTGGCAGGAAAATTATGCTTGAAATACTGTTTGCAGATTTCATTGACAATATTGAAATTATTTGTCATCCAGCAAAACACTTGTTTTGTCCACATTAGTGAAGTCACAGCCTGCAGCTTTCACAATTTCACCCACGTTTCTAAGAGCTTGTTTAGCTTCTTCTGGTATCCCTCCTGGGATAAGCTGTCCACTCAAAGGAGCCATGCCTATTTGTCCTGATATGTAAACAGCCCTGTTGACTAACACTGCTTGACTGTAGAGACCAGTGGCCCCTGGGGCTTTTGTGGTGCTGGTCAGCTTTCTGATTAGGAACCACATGGCTAGTTCTCCTATCTTGTGACCCCTCTGGGAGAAGCCCCTTCACCAGTGCCAATTGACTGACCAGTGGTGGATCTTTTTAAAAAGTATTATTATTATTATTATTATTATTATTATTATTATTATTATTATTATTATTTTGTGGTACTGGGAGTTGAACCCAGGGGCATTCTACATAGACTATGAGCTACATGCCCAGTCTTATTTTTTTTTTTTTTTGTGGTACTGGGGATTGAACTCAGGGGCACTCTACCTCCGAGCTACATCCCCAGCCTTATTTTTTTTTAATTCTTTATATTTTGAAACAGGGCCTCACTAAGTTGTGGAGGGCCTCGCTAGGTAGTTGAGCCTGGCCGCAAACCCGGATCCTCCAGTCTCAGCCTCCCAAATGCTGGAATTACAAGTTTGTGCCACCACGCCCAGCCCCAGTCCTATTTTTTAGTCTTTATTTTGAAACAGGGTCTCCCTAAGTTGCGGAGAGCCTCACCAAGTAGCTGAGGCTGGCCGCGAACCTGTGATCCTCCTGTCTCGGCCTCTCAAGTACTAGGATTACAAGTGTGTGCCACAACGCCCGGCTTTTTAATTTTTTTTATACAATTTTTTTTATACATCATGGTGAAATTCATATTGACACATGCATAGAAAATCAATCAGTCTGTATCCCTCTCCATTCCTCACCCATCTTTGCTTCCTCCTTCAGAGTACATGATGATGAAATTCACAGGGATACATTCATATATGCACATAAGATTATTTGGTCCAGAAGTCAGTTTCTTTTTCTTTTCTTTCTTTTTTTTTCTTTTTGTGGGACTAGGGATTGAACCCAGGGGCATTATACCTCTGAGCTACACCCCTAATCCTATTTTTATTTTGAAACAAGGTCTCACTAAGCTGTGGAGCGCCTCACTAAGTAGCTGAGGCTGCCCTAGAACCCGTATCCTCTGGTCTCAGCCTCCCAAGTACTGGGATTACAATGTCCCTGGGTTCAATCCCCAGTACCGCGTAGTAATTTTTAAAATGTTATCATTTTGAAGGAGGACAAGTAATTTGAAAAATATTTACTATCACTAATTCAGTATAGTGCATTCTAGTATATCCAGTATGGTTGGAAGTAAGCATATTTTAAATAACTAAACAGTTTTCTTTTTGTATTCCTATATAGTCAATATATATAGTTAGGATTAAATATTGAGACTTCTAGTTCTGATCAAGATGAAATAGCTCCCTGGACATGATGAAACAAACAAACATGAAAAGTAAAAGAAGACAGATTGGCAATGGAACTTGGAACTTTGGGAAAAACTGGCGATGACTTAATGTATTCTATTGCTTTAAGATGAAAACATGAACATCATACCTCATTGGAGGGTACTGAAATTTGGAATATGTCATTCTGTTGGTTCAAATGATATTTCTTGGAAAATTATAATAATAATAATTTTAAAGTATAACTCATATTTTTTACTGATATTCATTCTCTTGCTCTCTTTTTTTTCTGTAACTGGTACATTGAATGGAGGGAGACAGGGAGAGGGCACTTTGTGTTTAGTTTTGCCTGCCAATTACTTGATTTGAATAAACAAGAGCACGTTCTATCACTATAATGTCCCTGTTATTCTGTCTTCTATGTAATAAGTATTTAATTAATGACACTCAGAAGTCAAGATATAATAATCTGATCTTTGAAGTTCTTTTGAATCTTCATTATCAAAAACAGTGAGAGACTATCTTCAAAAACATTTTCCTGTACATACACACAATGAAATACTATTTGGCTATAAAAAAAAGGAATGAAAAAGAATAAAATTCTGTCATTTGCTGTAGCATGGATGAAACTGGAGATCATTATGTTAAGTGAAATAAACCAGGAACAGAATGACAAGTACTACATAATCTCACTCACAGGAGGAATCTTAAAAAGCTGATCTCATAGAATTTCAGAGTGGAATGGTGATTATCAAAGGCTGGGGAGATACTGGGAAGGAGAAATGGAGAAAAGCTGATCAGTGCTTATAAGTTACAGATAGGATAAATAAGTCTGGCATTCTATTGCACAGTAGGGTGACTCTAGATAATGTATTGTGCATTCCAAAAAGCTAGATGAAAGAATTTTTTTGTGGTACTGGGGATTGAATACAAAGGTATTCTACCTCTGAGCTACATCCCCAGACTAATTTTTTATTTCTTATTTGGAATCAGGAGCCTGCTAGGTTTCTGAGAGCCTCACTAAATTGCTGAGACTGGCTTCAAGCCTGTAATCCTCCTGTCTCAGCTTCTCAAACACTGGGATTATAGGCGTGCACCACCATATCCAGCTAGAAGAAAGGATTTTTTTTCGGTACTGGGGATTGAACTCAGGGGCATTCTACCTCCGAGCTATACCCCCAGCCCTATTTTTTATTCTTTATTTTGAAACAGGGTCTCACTAAATTGCAGCGCGCCTCACTAGGTAGCTGAGGCTGGCCGCGAACCCGGATCCTCTGGTCTCAGCCTCCCAAATGCTGGGATTACAAGCGTGTGCCACCACGCCTGGCTTAGAAGAAAGGATTCTGAAAATGTGCACTATAAAGAAATTATAAATAAGGTGGGTGCAGGGGCACAAGCCTGTAATCCTAGTACTGGGGAGGCTGAGAGATAACGATCACAGGTTTAAGGCCAGCCTCAGAAATTTAGCAAGATCCTCAGTAATTTAGCAAGACCACATTTCAAAATAAAAAATGGAAAGGGCTGGGGATTTGGCTCAAAGGTAAAATGCTGAGTTCAACCCCCAAGATAAAAAAAAAGATAGATCTTTGTGGAGATTGATATGTTTATTCAGATTTATATATTACTCTAATGCAATGTATCAAAACATCAGATGGTACTCTATAAATATGTATAATGTTTATCTTTTTATGTCAGTTATAATTAATTTAAATTTAAAAGTTTTTTTCAAGCCAGTCATGGTGGCATGCTACGGTATTTCTAGTACTTGGGAGGCTGAGACAGGAGGATTGCAAATTTAAGACCAGCCTCAGTAACATAGCAAGACCCTCAGCAACTTAATGAGACCCTGTTTAAAAATTAAAAATTAAAAAATAAAAGAATATACCTCAAGCTGGGCGTGGTGGTGCATGCTTGTAATCCCAGCATTTGGGAGGCTGAGACTGTAGGATCCGGGTTTGTGGCCAGCCTCAACAACTTCGTGAGGCTCTCTGCAACTTAGTGAGACCCTGTTTCAAAATAAAGAATAAAAAAAACTAGGGCTGGGGTGTAGCTCAGAGGTAGAGTGCCCCCAGGTTCCATCCCCAGTACCACACAAAAAAAAAAAGAATGTACCTCAGAGGTATAATGCCCCTGGATTTAAATTCCAGTACAAAGAAGAAATAATCTTTCAAATAACTATTCTTTTAAGTACAAGTGAAAATGGTATATTATTATTATTTTTATTTTTATTTATTTTTTGGGGGTACTGGGGATGGAACCCGGGGGCATTTTACCTCCAAGCTACAGCCCCAGCCCTAGTTTTTTTTATTCTTTATTTTGAAACAGGGTCTCACTAAGTTGCAGAGGGCCTCACTAAGCAGCTGAGGCTGGCTGCAAACTTGGATCCTCCAGTCTCAGTCTCCCAAATGCTGGGATTACAAGCGTGCACCACCACGCCTGGCTGAAAATGGTATATTATTTGCAAAATATTTTTTTAAATTTTTTTCGGTACTGAGGATTGAACCCAGGGGCATTCTACTTTCAAGCTACACCCCCAGCCCTATATTTCATTCTTTATATTGAAACAGAGTCTCACTAAGTTGCGGAGGACCTCACTAAGTAGCTGAGGCTGGCTGCACCTGCAATCCTCCAGTCTCAGACTCCTAAGTACTGGGATTACAAGCATGGGCCATCACACCCAACCCACAAAATATTTTTAAGATACAGTAAAATCTTACCAGTGCAGTAGATATAGTTATATTTTTTGAAGATGTTGCAAAATATTTTATTTGGAATAAAAATAGTAATGTCTCGAATTTAACAAAAATATTATTATCTATGTGTCTATGACTAGTTTGTAGGTCAGTAACTTTATTATGACTATGTGGTATAATGTACATGTAAAAATAGTCATATCACCTGGTAGGAAACGACCTAAGACAGGCACAGTCCTTCGTGCATTTTAAAATAAAAACGGGAGAGTTGTGGGAGCCCAGCTGGGCCCTTTCCCCCCTGGCAGTTGCTATCTGCATATATGAGTAATTATACTGATTTTTCTGCTATGGCTACTTTGGCATCTCGAAATCTGGAGATTACTCCTAGGATGCATAGATGAAAGACCCTCCTACTTCTTAAAAAGTAAATATATGACTCTAAAGGTTTATGGTTTTATGACTGTAGAAAGTTTGCTTGACCAGGCTATGTTAGGAATGTGGGATAAACGTGGAAAACGAAGAAGTGGTACTATTTGTGTTCTGGCAATGATTGATATGTCATAAATGTCTATGTAACCCTGTTGTACTCAAGAAATGTATAAAAAATCCGTGCTGAATAATAAAAAAATAAAAATATTCATACTAACTTTCTTTTGTATTAAGATTTTATAAAAGAAAGCTCATATGCCTTTTAAAACTACCATATATCAAGTGATTAATATATGACAAACATTCGGCTAAGTGCTTTAAATAAATTATCTTGTTAAATCTTCACATTTTCCAATGAAATTAGACCTACTTTTATCTTCATTTACTGATGAAGAAATTAAGGGTAATAAAGAAGGCAGAGCCAGAATTCAAACCCAGATCTTGTGTGTGTGTGTGTGTGTGTGTGTGTGTGTGTGTGTGTGTGTTTTACTGGGGATTTTACCCAGGGGTGCTCTACCTCTGAGTTACACCCAAGCCCTATTTCATTTTTAAAATTTTGAAACAGGGTCTCACTAAGTTGCTGAGAGTCTCGATAAGTGGCTGAGGCTGGCTGTCAACCTGATATCTTCCTGTCTCAATGTCCCAAGTATGGTATGAGAAGTGTGAGCAACCATGCCTGGCTAACCCAGATCCTTTTGATTAAAAAAAAATCTCTGAGCCGGGCGTGGTGGCGCACGCTTGTAATCCCAGCATTTGGGAGGCTGAGACCTGAGGATCCGGGTTCGCGGCCAGCCTCAGCTACCTAGTGAGGCCCTCCACAACATAGCGAGACCCTGTTTCCAAATAAAGAATAAAAAATAGGGCTGGGGGTATAGCTCGGAGGTAGAATGCCCCTGAGTTCAATCCCCAGTACCACAAAAAAAAAAAAAAAAAAAAAAAATCTCTGCTTAGCCAGGTACGGTGGCGCATACATGTAATCCCAGTACTTGGGAGGCTGAGATCGGAGGATCCGGGTTCATGGACAGCCTCAGCAACTTAGTGAGGCTCTCTGCAACTTAGTGAGACCTTGTGACCTTGTTTCAAAATAAAGAATACAAAATATGGCTGGGTGTGTAGCTCAAAGGTAGAATGCCCTGGGTTCAATTCTCAGTACCACACACACACAAAAAAATCTCTGCTCCATCTTAGGTTTGTGGTCAGCCTCAACAAGTTAGCAAGACTCTGTTTCAAAATTAAAAATAAGAGCCGGGCATGGTGGCGCATGCTTGTAATCCCAGCATTCGGGAGGCTGAGACCGGAGGATCTGGGTTCGCGGCCAGCCTCAGCTACCTAGTGAGGCCCTCCGCAACTTAGTGAGACTCGGTTTCAAAATAAAGAATAAAAAATAGGGCTGGGGGTATAGCTCGGAGGTAGAATGCCCCTGAGTTCAATCCCCAGTACCGCAAAAAAAAAAATAAATAAATAAAAAATAAAAAGGGGTGGAAGTGTAGCACAGAGGGAAAATGTCCCTATGTCAATCCCCAGTAAAACACACACACACACACACACACACACACACACACACACACACACACATCCCTCTGCTTTTAATCATTATATACCAATTTCCCCATTAATATAAATGGCTTTCTACATTGTGCAGTATCCACTGATGTGGGTTGTTTCTATAATTAATATTTACCAAGCTGTTCAGACTTTGGCTATGGTATAGCTAGGAATTTTTTGGTTGTTTATTGATCAATTTGTGATTGGTTTTATCTTATATAACTTTCCTAGTATTCCCCAGCAGATTTTTTTCTTAGTGTAAATTTAAATGCTTAGAGCCAGGCATGGTGGCACATTACTATAATACTAGTACTTGGGAGGCTGAGGCAGGAGAATCCCAAGTTTGAGGCCACCCTCAGCAATTTAGCAAGACCCTGTTTCAAAATCAAATATAGCTGGGTGTGGTGTCGCACACTTGGGAGGCTGAGATGGGAAGATCACTGGTTCACAGCCAGCCTCAGCTACCTAGTGAGGCCCTCCGCAACTTAGCGAGACCCTGTTTCGAAATAAAGAATAAAAAATAGGACTGGGGGTGTAGCTCGGAGGTAGAATGCGCCTGTGTTCAATCCCCAGTACCGCAAAAATAAATAAATAAATAAATAAATAAATAAATAAATAAATAAATAAATAAATAGATAAATACATAAATAAAGGCTGGGAGTACAGCTCAGAGGTAGAATGGTCCTGAGTTCAATCTCTACTACCAAAAAAAAAAAAGGCAAACAAAAAACAAGAATTAAATGCCTAGAATTTGTATGAAAAATTCTTTCCAAGTATTCATTGAAAGACCAAGATTCTATATTGATATTCAAAATCGAAATGAAACCTGAAAAAATAGTTTAAAACTCTGGATATTTCTAAATATCTAGAAATTTAATATTGTTTGACATGACATCTGGAAGTTTGAGTGAGTTTTTCAGCTTCCAACCAGATGTCTGACAATATGCAGACATAGCCTGAAGCTGATCAGTTTAGAACATTTTAGTTAGGCTCATTTTAGCATCCTCAGCTCTTTTCCAATTTCAGGTGGGAAAGTCCAAATTGGAGTAATTCAGAGGATCATTCTTTCTATATGAATAACTTGCCAGATTTTTTCCTTTTTTATAAATGAAAATGATTATTAGTCTCATTCTGTTTCTTCTATGAAAACATCCTGTGAACATAATAACATGCCTATTCTATGAAGTAATTTATTTCAGCAGCTTGGATACTGTTTGGCAAGAAACTCTTCTTCACAAATTAGTATTAATTTGATAATAGCTAAAGTAAAATGCAAGCATCATAATTATTATACTCTACCAGTGTTGTGCCTACTTTAAATGTTTTTGTTACTGGGGATTGTATCTAGGGGCATTCTACCTCCAAGCTACACTCCAGTCCTATCTTATTTTTATTTTGAAACAGTCTCACTAGGTTGAGGAGAGTCTCACTGTTTTCTGAGGCTGTCTTCAAACCTAGGATTCTATTTCAGTTACCCACATATTGAGATTAGAAGTGTTTGCCACCACACCCTGGCTCCTGAATTAAAAGTTCTTAAAGACTCATTTCACCTTCCCATGGTGACCTATGCATGTAATCTCAGTACTTGGGAGACTGAAACAGGAGGACTGCAGGCTTAAGACCAGTCTAAGCCACTTAGCAAGACTCTCAGGAACCTAATAAGATCCTGTTTCAAAACAAAAAAATAAAAAAGGGCTGGGGGGTGTAACTAAGAAGTCCAATGCCTCTGTGTTCAATCCCCAGTATGAAAAAAAGAGGGACTCATTTTGTAAGACTCCTCAGAAGTCCCATGGGATCTAGCATTCAGTTATAGTAATGTATAAGAAACCCTTTTTATTTCTTTATTTTATTATTATTATTATTATTATTATTATTATTATTATTATTATTATTATTTTGCAGTAATGGGGATTGAACACAGGGGCATTCTACCTCCGAGCTACACCCCCAGCCCTATTTTTTATTCTTTTATTTATTTATTTATTTATTTATTTATTTTTTTTTTGCGGTACTGGGGATTGAACTCAGGGGCATTCTACCTCCGAGCTATACCCCCAGCCCTATTTTTTATTCTTTATTTTGAAACCGAGTCTCACTAAGTTGCGGAGTGCCTCACTAGGTAGCTGAG
>PVLC010035077.1:0-16525 GCA_004027655.1 Graphiurus murinus | reverse complement strand
AGCGCACGAGCCTGTCTCCAAGCCAAGAAGAGAGGCCTCGAGAGGAGCCAGCTTGTGACACCTTGATCCTGGGCCTCCAGCTCTAGGACACGGGACTCTAAGAGTCCCTTCAAGCCCAGGCTTGTGGCACTTGGTCACAGCAGCTGGGCTGACTCACACTCGCCTCCCCAGCTGTCAGGCCCTGGGGTCCTGCTTGTGGCTGACATCATTAAGTGGGGCCTGCTGTTCCTGACCATCACCTCCTTGGGAGAACGGCCCCCGGGGGAGGCGCAGGCAGCACAGCCCTCCCTGACCCCTCGTGGGGCGGCCAGGCAGTGGCCCGGGCCTGGAGATGCCGGGCCCTGCCCAGCAGGCACGGGACAGCAGAAGACGGCAGAGTGAGCAGGAACCTATTTCTCCCTCTGTCGGAGAGCGGTCTTGGGCAGGAACAGCTTTGGGGCGACCCCTCAGGAGCCTCTGGCTGGAAGTGCACCTCCGTGGGGGCTCCTGGGCGGCTGGTGGCAATGGCCTCCTGCAATATGGCGTGGTGGTGCGGGGCCCAGCCTCAGCAGGGGGCCCACTGGGGCCAAGCCAGCAGTTGGTGGGGCCTCTGCCTGCCTGACTCACCCCATTAAACATGGGAGCGGCTGGAGAGGGGTGGGGCTGAAGGGGGCAGAGGGACAGGAGCCCCTGGGGCCCAGGCGGGGGCGCTGGGGACTCAGCTCCTGCCTGGGCCTGCACCTGCTCTGGGCCGCCCCTCCAGTCCTCCTCTCCCCCTGGTCCCACCAAGGAGATGCCAGGCTCGGGACAGGGTACCTGGTGCCCAAGTCTGGGCCCCTGGCTGAGTCCAGCCCTCAGGGACCTCTCTGGAGCCCACCAGGCCTCTACTCCCCCCCCCCCTTGCTCTTCCCAAGCCCCAGGGTATAGGACGCCTTGCCCTTCCCCCACATTTGGAGGCTGGGGTGTCAGGGCCTGGGCTAGAGCCTGGCTCCTGTCTGACTTGCCAACAGGATCCTCCATTTCAACAGAGAAACGGCAGACATCTGCCCCTCCGGGCGGGCCGGCCCATGGGAGGTGTGGGGCAGGGGCTTCCAGTCCGCAGAGCACCGAGCTGGTCCTGGGAGCGGAGGCTGTGAGGCTGAGTGGCCCCGGTGACTGGCACTGTGCGTCACTGTGGCTGCAGCCCCTCCCGTCACCGGCCATCGGCCCCCCAGCCCCCAACCCCCTCCCACCTGGCCCTTCTCATCTTCTCTGAACCCCAGGACGGACCTGGTTCCATCATGGCCCTAAGACCTGGAGACGGACTGCCCTGCCTTGGGGAGCTGTGGCCTGTCTTGGGCACAAAGGCTGGGGATGCGGGGGTCCATGCACCCAGCTCCCTGCAAACCCCCTACTGTGTGGGGTGGGGGAGGGTGAGCCAAGCTCCGCTGGACCCCTCCCCTTGCCCCAACCTTTGGGGCGGGCCATCTACTCCAGGATTTCTGAGGCCAATCACCTTTGACCCAGCTGGCTGCCAAGGTCTCCAGGAGGTCCTCAAAGCACCCCAGCAGGAGGGACGGTGCCGGGACCCCGGGGCCCCTCTTACAGCACAGCCTCCTGCCCCGGCCGCCTGTTTGTGGTTGAGTGGGGCCACAGCAGCCCCTCCTCCTGGGGGCTATTGGCCGTTCTGCTTATCTCCAAGCAGGGCAGGGGTTAGGTGGTGTGTAAGAGCCTCAGCAGGTGCCCCCCACCCCAGCTCTGGGGGGCAGCAACAAGTCTCCTTCTGGGCGTAAGACCCCTGTGGACACGTAAGCCTGTCATGAGCAGGGTTCTGGACTCGGCCTCATGCTTGAAATTCTCAGTATTTTTTTTTTTCTTGCAGTACTGTGGATTGAACCCAGGGGCATTCTATCTCCGAGCTACACCCCCAGCCCTATTTTTATTCTTTATTTTGAAACAGGGTCTCACTAAGTTGCGGAGGGCCTCACTAAGTAGCTGAGGCTGGCCGAGAACCCGGATCCTCCGGTCTCAGCCTCCCAAATGCTGGGATTACAAGGGTGCGCCACCGCACCTGGCTGTATGTTTATCTTTGAACTGTGGTTTGCAGGCGAAGGTCGTGGGACTGGAGCAAAGGTGCCCTATGTGAGTCCAAGGTCAAGGTCAGAGGGAGGCATCTACAACTGAGAGAGCCAGGGCTGGGTACCACACTTCCTATTCAAACCAGAACTTGCAGGAGAAAGTCAACGGCTCCCTTACAAGCATGAAGGACAGAGGACTCTGTGTATCTATCCTATACAAGAGATTTCCCTGCTCATTAATCAAACACTTCTGCTCAAAGTACTGACAGGAGCCGGGCGTGGTGGCGCACGCTTGTCATCCCAGCATTTGGGAGGCTGAGACAGGAGGATCTAGGTTCATGGTCAGCCTCAGCTACCTAGTGAGGCACTCCGCAACTTAGTGAGACCCGCTTTCAAAATAAAGAATAAAAAAAAAGAAAAATAAGACTGGGGTTGGTGGGGGTGGAGTTTGGAGGAAAAATGGCCCTGGGTTCAATCCCCAGTACTGCAAAAAAAAAAAAAGTACCGACAGGAGGAGGGTGGTGGCCTGCCCCAGCTCCCCTCCTTCTTGTCCCTCCTTACCCATCAGGAACAGAAGGCAGAGGAGTTGGGCGACACTGCCTGGATCCGGGGCTGACATGAAAATCCTTGAGCTTTGGCCGTGCAGAATCTTTACTTTTCTGGGAACAATAAAACACACGCGTGTGTAAGCTGTGCCCTGTCAGTGACTCCGCAGGCAAGCGACGTGCGCTCACATATGCACTAAACAACCTAGGGATGGGTGGCAAAATGCACACAAATACTGTTGTTCCCCGGGACCTGCCGAGGATTTATGACAGGAAACCCCCACCTGAAGAGACCAAAATCTGAGGATGCTCAAGCCTTGTGTATGGAATGGGGTAGCCAGGTGCGGTGGCACATGCCTGTAATCCCAGTACTTGGGAGGCTGAGGCAGGAGGATCAAAGATTCAAGGCCAACCTCAGCAACTTAAACCCTCAGCAACTCAGCAAGATCCTGTTTTAAAAAAATAAAAATAAGACAGGCGTAGTGGTATGCACTTGTAATCCCAGTACCTGGGAGGCTGAGATGGGAGGATCCGGGTTCGAGGCCAGCCTCAGCTACTTAGTGAGGCCCTCCGCAACTTAGTGAGACCCTGTTTGAAAATAAAGAATAAAAATTAGGGCTGGGGATGTAGCTTGGAGGTAGAACGCCCCTAGGATCCATCCCTAATACTGCAAAAGATAACTAACTAAATAAATAAATAAATACATAAATAAATAAATACATAAATAAAAATAAAAATTTAAAGGGCTGGGGGTGTTGCTTGGAGGTAGAATGCTCCTGGGTTCAGTCTCTGAAGCAATATAGTATCTACTCAGAATCTATACACATCCTCCTATATACTTTAACCCTTTCTAGATTACACCTAATACAATCTAAATGATAGGTGAAGACCGCATTGTTTAGGGAAACATGACCAAAAAGTCTGTACGTGTTTAGTATGGATGAAAGTTTTTTGGGTTTTTGAGTCACTGTGCCCAGATGGATGAAAGATTTTTTAAAGAATATTTTCAAGTAGTGGTTGATTGAATTCTCAGATATGAAGGGCTGACTAATTTAAATTGTTAATGTATCTTTACTTGGAATAGCATTAAATCATGAGTATAAATCACCAGAAGTCAAGCCGGGCGTGGTGGCACATGCTTGTAATCCCAGTACTTGGAAGGCTGAGGTAGAAGGATCACAGGTTCGAGGACAATTTCAGCAAGTAGTAAGACTCTCATCAGCCTAGTGAGACCCTGTTTTCAAATAAGAAAGAAAAGTGGACTGGGGGTGTAGCTCAAAAGCAGAATCCCTCAGGGTTCAATCCCCACCCAGTACCACAAAAAAAACAGAAAACAAAACAAAACACTAGAAGTCAAGAGATAGACCAAGAAAGAAAGGTTTTCCCCAATTTTTGAATAAGGGGTGTGTGTCTATCAGCTTTAAGTCACTGTGACAAAATACCTGAGATAATCAGCTTAGAGAAGGAAAGTTTCTTTTGGAGTTTTCAGTCCATGGCTGGTTGACCCAGCTGCCTTTTGGGCCTGTGGCAAGGCAGAACATCACAGGAGTTATCAGAGAGAAGCTGCTCACTTCAAAGCAGCTAAAAAGCAAAGAGAAAGAGGAAAGGGGTGGGGTCCCACTGTCCCCCTTCAAGAACACACCCCCCACACTTAGGTTCCTCCTCACCCCACCCCTTCAACGATCCACTGCCCCATAACGCCATCAACTGGGAACCAAGTCTTCAACACAGGAGCCTTTGGGGTCATTTAAGATCCAAACCATAACAGTGTGGCATTTTCTTTTTTCCCTGGGCCCCCAAATCTACACAGCTGGCCCTGAGCAAAGGGTCAGGCGGGTGCAGGGGTCGGTCTCTGTTCCCCAGAATCCTCAGCGCTCCTGAGGCATAGGAAGCCACGTTGCAGGTGGGCTCCTAGGGCCCCTTCCCTGCTTGGAATCACACAGAGCCATCCATGAATCTAAGGCAGCCTCCCAGGGGCTGGGGGTGCCTTCGGGCGGTGGGGGGCAGGGGGGTGCTCCAGGACAGGAAGAGCCCCTGAAAATATGGCCTTGACTGGGTGAGACCCAGGGTGTCACCAACCAGGCTCACAGGACAGGCAGCAGCACCATGAGGTCAGCATTGCACAGATGACTTGGGGAAACCGAGGGACCTGGACAGCTGTTGCCCCGGAGTCCCATGTGTCCTCCTTGGCCCAAGTGACCCGTCCATTGTCAGCTGGTGTCCCGCTGGAGAGCAGTTTGCATCCAGAGCAGGTGTCTGTGGGGCCCACAATGCACCCGGCATTCCTAACACCAGAGGTGCCCAGTGAAAACTTCTGAGTGGGGCCGGGCGTGGCGGCCCACGCTTGTAATCCCAGTACTTGGGAGGCTGAGACGGGAGGATTCAGGTCTGAGGTCAGCCTCAGCCTCTTGGTGAGGCCCTCTGCAACATAGTGAGACCCTGTTTCAAAATAAAGAATAAAAAATAGGGCTGTGGAAGTAGCTCAGAGGTAGAATGCCCCTGGGTTACATCCCCAGTACCTCAAAAAAAAAAACAAAAAAAAAACAGAAAAAACACAAAAACTTGTGAGTGAATGGGCTCGGGAGGGACATGTGTGTCCTGCCCGGCCTCCTTTGGACACTACTGCCAGAGAAATCTATGTGAGAATATCTGCTTTCTGTCGTACGTGGGATGTGGAGCCATTTCTGAACTCTGGCCCACAGGAACACCCCTAGGACAACACAGCTCCCCAGGGTACCCCTATATCGAATGGACAGGAACAACTTACTGATCCTAAGTAACAAAGAGGCTCCCCTAAAGCTCCCTGGAGTTCTGGTCATTGAACTGTTCTGGTCTCCCTGCTCTGAGGGACACCCAATCCAGAATCAGCAGGCTCTCTCTCTCTCTCTCTCTGGAGGGTCACTTTAGTAAGGAACCCCAACACCAAAGGTACCATTCCAGCCCCCTGTCCCATACACTATGCTCCCCTGGGGCTGTGGTCCTCACCCCACCCTCTAGGCCGATCCCAATCACCTCTGCTTAGAGTCTGCTCCTAACCTCCAGGCAAGGGCAGGGCTTGGGCCCGGGGCCTCCGTCCCACAGCAGAGCCGGGGCAGGCCAACCCTGCCCAAGCTTGCTTGTCCAGAATGCTAAATTGCTAAGAGTGTCCTCCCCAGCAGAGCTACTCGGCCACCCTTCCTGGAAAGTGATTGTTCAAGGAGAGGAAGAAGGCAACTCTGGGCTTGAATCCCAGTTCCCACCATTTTTAAACTGTGTGACTTCCGGCACTTAATATGTAGAGATGGACATTCTGTACGTGACAGCTTCAGTGTGTGTGTGTGTGGGGGCGATGGTTTCTAACTAGGAGCAGGTGGCTAGGGCCCAGGGGACACCTGTCACCCTAGCCAGCTACCAACTGCAGCCCTTCACTCTCTCAGAAGTGCCCCCGTTTGGATGGTCACCACCTCTGGTGACTCCTGGCAGAATGCAGTCACAGTACAGGGCACCACCAAACCCCAGCCTGATCACGGCCTGCATCCCTCCTCCCCCTCCCAGTGTGCAGGAAGCAGTGGGCGGGGCCCTGATAAATACCCAGGATGCCGAGGACGCTGCTGTTTCATCCGGGACAGAGCTGGGGCAATCGCTTACAAGATGCTTTGGAGACTCATTCAGTGAATTTGATGTGCGGACCTAGGGCTGATGGATCCATTAATCCAAACGTACAGACTTTTGAGATGATGAAAAGGACGGAGCCGCCGTGATGATGCAAAAGAACTGCTCAGTGGGTGATGGTGGTAGGTGTCTCCTTTGGAGGCAGGCAGGGAGCAGGGGAACCATTTTGGAGTCTGGTGTTGGTTTCAAAAGCACGTGGAGGTGGGAGCGGCCACAGGTCAACAGTCAGGGCGCTAGGTGGGGGCTCATCTGAGGCTTTTGAGCACCCCCCACCCCTCGGATGGGTTTAACTCAGCCCTGATAGAATCCCGTCCCTGGCAGGAGACAGGCTGTGTGAGGACGGGTACCTGGAGCACAGAAGATGCTCAATCGAGATTCGAGGCCTCTTGCCTGTTTGAAATGCCCCGTAATGAAGTCCCAGGTCTTGCAGAGTTTCCTCAAGTGCGTGCTGGCCTGGCTCCTGCACGGGGGTGGGGTCTGTTCCTCGGCCCCAAGCTTCTGTCCCATCCACAGCCCAACACCGTCTGCGGGAGCCCGGTCAGCCGTGGGAGAGCTCAGGTCCTGTGGCTCCGTGCAGCCACCAGCCTCCCTAGGTGGCCATGACAACATGCCCCAAGCTGTCACCAGGACAGAAAGGGGCCCTTGGCCCTCCAGCCCTGCCCCTGCCCCAGGCTCACACCCCAGCTGGCTGGAGAGCTGAGGACCCCTGCTCCTTCAGTAAAGGGGGACCTTCCAGACCTGCTCCTGGGCCAGATGCACCCCAGGAGCCTGAGCAGGCTGCCACCACGGTTATAAAGAAGACACCGCCAGCCCCTCCCGCTTGCCAGGGCTCCAACGGCTGTGCCCCGATCACTCCTGCCAGAAGGAAGGGGTGCCTGCAGCACCCTAAAGCAGCCTGGGGATCCCCAGCCCCTCCCCCACCCCTGCCATATACAGCGATCTGGGCACTGGGACTTCAAAGCTGCCGAGGGAGGGTCAAAGGTGGAGCTGGGTAATTTCGCGCCACAGCTCTGGGCCAGGGGGTGCTTAGGAGGGGGTGACCTGGGCAGGGATTCCTGGAGAAGCTTCCTTGTTCCAGGGAGGCTCTTACAAGTTGGAGAAACAGACCAGAGGAGCAGGGCCCTGAGGCCGCCCACCCAGACCCTGTGGCCAGGACAAGGACTGAACACACACTGGCTAGCAGGCGGCATGCTCTCCAAAGCCCCCCCCCCCCCGGAATCCTCCCATAACCCTGTAAGGTGGAGCTTGTAGTCAGTGCTATCTGCATGGTAAGGGACTCACCCCGCTGGTAAAGGGCAGCTGAGAGTGGACCCAGAGGGCAGGCCTGCCCGAGAGCAAGTGTCAGCAGCACTCCCAGGTTAGACCACTTAGGGTCCAGCCCAATACCCGGCACTGGCCTGGACCCTGGTGCTGAAAGCAGCCCCGTCTGGAGAAACCCCCAGCCCATGGCCACCCCTGGAAGCCCCCAGCTTCATTCACAGGGTGTCTGAACGGCTTCGGCATCAGTGGTAGCTTGGCTGGACTCAAATCTTACACTTGATCACCCACCCGGCAAAGGGTCCAAAAAAAACAAAGTGACCACAGGAGAGTGACCCCCCACCCATGACTGGCCCTCACCTGGAAAAGCGAAGACAGGAGCCACGGAAGAGGACACCACCAGACGCCACAGATAAATAGAGCCAGTTTATTTATAAAGTTCATCCGCGCTAAAATAGGAGTTCCCATCCACCCAGGTGAGCCAGGCAGTGCTGCCCAAGCCAGGTCCCCAGGCTGGGCTTGAGAGGACGCTCCCCCAGGGGGAGCGCTGTGTCCACACCTTGGCCAAGTTGGAAAATTCCAGGTAGGAAGGGTGGGGAAACATAGACAATCTTTATTGTGCTCCGAGCCCAGAGCTCCTTTGTACAAAAATAAAGTCTCCATACCCTCAGCAGAGCCCCTCCGGCAAGTCAAATCAACGCGTAAAAAATAGATTCTCCGTGTCCTTGCAAAATCCTCTCTTCTCTGGGAAAATCTCCAAGTGTCGGTGCCCCACCAGTGGGGAAGCTTGACCCAAGCGACCAGTCCATAGCTGGGCCGTTTCCACGCAGGCACGGGGTCAGGCTGGCTGGACCGGGCAGCGTCGTCGGTGGGATCCTGGGCTCGCTGGTTGGGGGGCCGATCCACCTTGCGGCTCCCCGGCGATAGCACGCTTTGCTGCTAGGCGCCCAGGGCTGCGGCTGCACAGGGGCAGAAGGCGCGTTACTGGGGACGCCCCCGGGGGGGCAGACCCCGCCCTGCCCCCACCTCTCAAAGCGCAGCCTGCAGTTTCGTTTGCTTCGCTGGTTTTGGAGTCTCAGTCCGTGGGTGCCCGGATTCGGTCTGAGACCCGGGGCCGGGCCGGGCCGGGCGGGGGCGGGGCGCGCGCTCCCAGCCGAGGTGACTCAGGCCTCGGCTCCCGCCGACTCATTCCCGCACCCCGGCTCGGGAGGCGATTTGCAATGCAAAACCACCCCGCCTCCAGCACTCTACCCGGGCCGGGGATCCAAGAGCACTGGGACCTCACGGGCCGACGGCCGCTCCTTTCCCCAGGCCTCCCCTCCCCCAAAGGCGGCAGAGCCGAGAGAGGAAGTTTTGCAATCCCGGACAAACAAACGCTGGTCTTGCTCAGGCTTGAAAAAGTTTGGGGGAAAATGAAGAGTGAGCAAAACCCAAAAGCCACAGCCGGGGCCTCGCGCGCGGCTCCGCTGGGTCTCCTCGCGCGCCACCAGCGGGGTCTGCTCCCACCTCCCCGCCGCCTGGGAGTTACCTGGCCGGGCGAAGGCGCTCAGTAGCCCCCTAACCAGTTGGAGAAGTCCAGCAGCTCACGCTCCGCGGGGCTCAGCTCGCCCTCGCAGCCGCTGTCGTCGGAGGAGTAGGCGGAGCGCGGGGAGCCAGGCTCGGAGCTGCCCCCGCAGCCCGGGGACGAGGAGGCGCGGGAGGGCGAGGCGGCGGCGGGGGGCGTCGCGGGGGGCCCTCGGGGCGCCGGTGCCAGCAGACCCCCGGCCAGCGCGGCGCGCACGGCGTCGTGCTCGGCCAGCAGGCGCTGCAGCGCGCGGATGTACTCCACGGCCGAGCGCAGCGTCTCCACCTTGCTGAGCTTTTTGCTGGCGCCGCCGTGCGGCACGTGCTGCCGCAGCGCCTGGAAGCCCAAGTTCACCAGCTTCACGCGGTTGCGCTCGCGCTCGTTGCGCCGGGCCACGGCCGCCGCGGCGCCCCCGGCCTCCGCCGAGCCCGCCCGCCGCCGCCGGCTGCAGCGCAGCAGTTCCGGGGACGCGGGTCGCCGGCGGGCAGCGCTGACACCAGGGACGCCGGGCGAGGACGACACAAGCCGGGGCAGCGCTCCAGCGTCCATCGCGCCCGCATCCACCTGCTCCGAGTCCCGGCGCGTTGCAAGGAAGTGTGCGCCGAAGAACCAAGTCTGGTGGGAAGGGGCCGGCCGCACCCCAGCACGGCCTCGGGCACCGCGCCGCCGACGGACTCCCCGGGGCACTCGTCCCACGTCGTCTGGAAGCCAAGAGGTGGCGGGCAGTGTGCTCGGGGCAGCGCGAGGCGCTCGTGTCCCGCGCGTGCGGCCGGACGCTGCCTGGGTCTCCCGGTGCGCGCGGCACCGGCGGCTCGTTTTTAAATGTATAGATAACCCTCCTCCGCGCCGCCGCCTCCTTTCTCACGCCCGCCTTCCTTCGCCTCGCCCTCCCGCCACTCTTTGCCCGCCCCCTCCCACACGCATGCTGCAAAGCCCAAACCGTGCGCGGGTACCCACCCCGTCTCCCGGGCGCAGTCCGCCGGTCCCCGGTGCGCCCCCTTCCTGCTGCCCGCAGGTGTCCAGCGCGTCCCCCGCAGCAGGTCCAGTGCGCGAACCCCGACTGCAGTCTGCGGATCCCCCCCCCCAGCAGGGAGGAACCTGCCCTTACCCACGTACACCCGCGTACAGCCCGCAAGTGCCAAGAACCGTCAGCCCCGTTGGGGTCAGGCGTGGCAGGGGCGGTGGCACCGCGGGAGGATGGACGTGCGCGACCCCCGGGGGCAGCACGCGCCGCTCTCCCCGCGCCCTGCCCCCCTGGGGGCCGAGGGGGCGGGGGCCGGGGTCCCAGCCAATCGCCGGCCGCGCTTGGGCCAGTCGCGGCGGGCGCGGCCCCACGCCCAGCCCTTTGGAGGAAGCGTACGCCCGGCGCGTGGCTCCCGGGAGCGTCGCGGACACAGCTGCGCGCCTGCTCGGCTCCTCCCTGCTCCTCCCGGCGCGATCCGCGTCCACGCTCCGCCCGCGCCACCTGTGCCCTTGCAGGCCCCGCGGGGCTGGAGGAGTCGCCGAGACCAGGATGGGAGGAGGTCTAGGTTCCCCGGGCGCTCTCTCCACCCGACACTCTCTCTCCTTCTCCCTCTCGGCCTGGGGCTCTGGGCGACGCCTTGAACCCCTTGAACCGGACGGGCGGGAGGTTTGCACCCAACCGCTTCAGCCCCAGGCGGCGGTCAAGCCTGCACCCTCCCCGCCCCCTCCTTTCCCCTGCCGGCCCCTCCACTCTCCTAGTCTTATTACTGTCCCCTGGGGCTGTTTTTCCTCTGTGACACCCTTCCGGGTCTCAGCCATTCCTCTCCTGCTGGGGACCCTGAGCTCAGGCAGGTGGGCGAGCCGGACTTGGGAGCTGCAGCCTACTGCGAACCCAAGCCACGGGTCCGGGAGAGGTGAGACCAGGGTGGGAAGGACCAGAGGGTTTCTCTGTGCCCCCATGGAGAGAATCGCAGGGTTGCGCGGGGCTGTGGAAATGCATAAAATGCACTATTAATTGGAAAGTGGTCCTGACCCCGCCCCACTGTCCGGGAACTGCACCCTAGGGGCCATGGCCAGGCCGGTTTTTCTGAAAGGACCAGGTGCCCCAGGGCAAGGACCTCTGGCAATGAAGTGGATGGGTCTTAGAGCTTTTCTGTTCTGGCTTGGGGGCGGGGGGGCTCCTCCAGGAAGCCCTCGGACAGGTAGGGGCTGGCCTGCTTGACCTTGCTACCTTGCCAGGCGGCTGCAAAATCACACCTGCTAGTGGCCTGCCCAGAGGGGCCAAGGCGTCCACAGCCACACCTCTGCGCAGTGGAGCAATCCAGGTAGAAATGGGGGTGGAGCCTGGGGGTGCGCACCGCTGCACCCCGTCCCTGGTCAGGGGCCCCCTGTCCTGCCCAGGCCCTTTCATGGCACACCCCAGTCAGAGGCCGAGCCACCACCGGTCCCCCGGAGCCCCACACTCTGGGCCTTGCGAGCCCTTGTCTGGACTCGGGCTCAGGCTGCGAACCTGGAGACCCTCGGTTCTCCATCAGTGTATCCCAAAGTGCCAAGGGGAGTGCCTGGAACAAGGATTCTTTCTCGGGGTCCTGTGGTTTGGTGGGTGGTCCCTCTGCTGGGTGGCCGAGGCTTCCTTCCCTTGGGGAGGGGGTCGGGAAGAGGGGCTGCTGTGTCTGGCCTTCCACCTGCTCATGGTCTGGCTTGGTCTCCACCGCTGGGGCCCAGGGTTCCCGGGAGCAGAGTCTGCAGGCTTCCTGAAGACCTGGGGCTCCAGGATTTCCTGCTGAAGCTCAACCGGTCCAGAGGCCCAGTCACTTCCTTCTGCCGTGGGCACCTGTCACAGCCCACGTGTGTGTGCATGCGTGTGCCAGCATCCCACCCTGCCTGTGTGAAGGCAGCGGTTCCCTAGGGCTTTGTCGGCCTGCCAGGCCCTCCCCTCCATTTCCCTCTCTCACCCACCCCCCCAGGCTGGACATCTGGCTTCTGCCAGCCTCTGACTCTGCTCCAGTTCTCTTGTCCCAGAAGCACGCTCTCTCCTGGGCCTGTGGGGGTTGAGGCTGTTGGGATCATCTTCTCTGAGATGTAGACCCTCACTCCACCCTGAAAGCCTCGGTCTCACTAAGCATGGTGACCACATAAATGTTTCAGGACACCCAAATGTCCATCAACAGACCAATGGATGGATAAAATGGCCTACTATGCAAGGGAATATTACTCAGCCCTAAAAAGGGATGAAACCCTGATCCATGCTACGATGTGGGTGGACCCCGGAAACATGACCTGGAATGAAGAAAGCCAGACACAAAAGACCGCGTATTGTATGACTCCACTTATAAGAAGTGTCCAAGCCAGATGCAGTGGCACAGGCGTGTAATCCCAGTACTTGGGAGGCAAAAGCAGGAGGATCGCAGGTTCAAGGCCAGCCTCAGCAACTTAAGGAGACTCTCAGCAACTAAGCAAGATCCTGTTTAAAAATTAAAAGGGAAGCCGGGCTTGGTGGCGCACGCTTGTAATCCCAGCATTCGGGAGGCTGAGACCGGAGGATCTGGGTTCGCGGCCAGCCTCAGCTACCTAGTGAGGCACTCCGCAACTTAGTGAAACCCAGTTTCAAAATAAAGAATAAAAAATAGGGCTGGGGGTATAGCTCGGAGGTTAAATGCCCCTGAGTTCAATCCCCAGTACCGCAAAAAAAAAAAAAACCACAAAAAAAAAAAAAAAAAGAAAGAAAATAGGGCTGGGGGTGTAGCTCAGAGGTAGAATGCTCCTGGGTTCAATTTCTGGCACAAAAAAAGAAAACGTCTGTAATAGGCAGATCCATAGAGGCAGAAAGTAGACTGGAGGCTGCAGGGACTGAGGGGTAAGGCTGACTGCTGCCGGCAGGAGGGCTTCCTCCCACGTGACTCAGATGCTCCAGGGTGGACCGTGGTGCAGCCATCTGTAACCGCCGTGGACCCACTGAATGGACGAACCTCATGGTATAGGAATTATGTCTCGAAGGGCGTGGTGGCACATGCTTCTCGCCCCAGTGCTTGGGAGGCTGAGACAGGAGGATCCCAGATTTGCAGCAGCCTCAGCTACTTAGGCCTTCAGCAACTTACTGAGGCCCTTACTGAGGTTCAAAATAAAGAATGAAAAGCAGGGCCAGGGGTGTAGCTCGGAGGTAGAACGCCCCTGGGTTCGATCCCCAGTACTGCAAAAACATAAATGTCTCAATAAAGCGGTTATGCTAAACATACCCATGCTGCCACGTCAGTGCCCAGCCCCACCATGCCCGCTTCGCTGGCTGCTCACCCACGCGCAGGCTCTGTCCCCCAGAGAGCTGACGTTTCAGGCGTCAGGAGCCGCCCGGGTCCACCGCTGTGGAGCAGGTGCCTCGGTAGACCACGCAGACGCCATGGAGCATGCCTGGGCTCCTGCAGGACTTGGATACGGACACAGATTTGAATCCAGATCCCGTGTATGTGTCACACAATATCCCTTTGATTTTTTTTTTTTTTTTTTTCGGTACTGGGGATTGAACTCGGGCATTCTACCTCCGAGCTACACCCCTAGCCCTATTTTTTATTCTTTATTTTGAAACCGGGTCTCACTAAGTTGTGGAGAGCCTCACTAGGTAGCTGAGGCTGGCCGAGAACCCGGATCCTCCGGTCTCAGCCTCCCGAATGCTGGGATTACAAGCGTGCGCCACCACGCCCGGCTCCCTTTGATTTCTCTCTCTCTTTTTTTTTTGTAGTAAAATATACGTGACATAAAATCACCATCTTAACCTTGCTTAGGCCCACAGGCCAGTGACATCCAAATTTCATAGTTATCACCACCTCCAGAACCTTCCCTCCCCAAACCCGAGCTCCATCTGCACTAAACACTGACTCCCCATCCCCCAGCCCTTGGCACCGCCAAGCTACTTTCTACGGATCTGATGATTCTAGGGACCCCGTATGGATGGACACACACAGTAGTTGTCTCTTTGTTGGCTGAGTTGTTTCCTGCGTGTATTATCTTCAAGTTTCACCCATGTTGTATCCTGGGTCCAACTGTCCTTCCTTTTTAAGAGCGAATAGTATTCCAGCATATGGATAGACACTGCTCATCCGTTCGCCTGTCTGGCCGCCCGGACGGCTCCTGCGCCTTGGCTCTTGTGGATAGTGCGGCTGTGTGACTTGTGTGCGGGCATCTCTTCCAGGCCCTGCTTTCAGTTCTTCTGTGTGAAGACCCAGGAGAGCAACACCCGCTGGGTCACATGGTGACCCTATGTTTAACTTTTGAGGCACAATCACCCCATTTTCTGTAGCAAGTACCATTTTACATTCCTGCTAACAGTGCATGGAGTTTCAATGTCTTGCTTCTGGTTTTTTGTTTTGTTTTGTTTTTAAATAAGAGTTTGGAGCTGGGCGTGGTGGCGCACACTTGTAATCCCAGCATTTGGGAGGCTGAGACTGGAGAATCTGGGTTCGCAGCCAGCCTCAGCTACCTAGTGAGCCTCAGCTACCGCAACTTAGTGAGACCCTGTTTCAAAAATAAAGAATAAAGCCGGGCGTGGTGGTGCACGCTTGTAATCCCAGCATTCGGGAGGCTGAGACCAGAGGATCCGGGTTCACCGCCAGCCTCAGCTACCTAGTGAGGCACTCCACAGCTTAGTGAGACTTGGTTTCAAAATAAAGAATAAAAAATAGGGCTGGGGGTGTAGCTCGGAGGTAGAATGCCCCTGAGTTCAATTCCCAGTACTGCAAAAAAAAACAAAAACAAAAATAAAGAATAAAAAATAGGGCTGGGAGTATAGCTTGGAGGTAGAATGCCCCTGAGTTCAATCCCTAGTATTGCCAAAAAAAAAAAAGAAAAAAAAAAAAAGTTTGATAATAGTTAATGAGTGAAAATTTCAATTTTTGAGCCACTTAAAAATTTAAAAACAGTCCCTGACTTGGGAAATGGTATGCCTGTAATCCCCGTACTTGGGAGGCTGAAACAGGAGGATCTTGGGTTTGAAGCCAGCCTGAGCAACTTGGTGAGGCTCTCAGCAACTTAGGGAGACCCTGTTTCCAAATAAAATAGGGCTGAGGGTGTCACCTAGAGGTAGAAGGCCCCTGGGTTCCATCCCTAGCACCATGAAAATAAATGGGTAAATAACAAATTATTAAGTAAATATTTTTAAAAATTAAAAACATATATTTTAAAAGGCTGAGGATATAACTCAGTGGTAAAGTCCTTCTGGACTCCATTCCCAGTACTGCAAAAACAAAATAAAGGGTTGGAATGTAGCTTGGTAATAAAGCACCCCAATACTAAAAAAAAAAAAAAAAAAATGAAACAATAAAAAAAAACATGCAAAAAATCAGGAAACTACAGCATACAATGAGTTGATAAATAAATGACTAAATACCCCGTCCTCATGAAGATATTTACAAGGACAAGAATGTTAACAGACCAGGGCATTAAAACAGTTATATGTAATTGAACTGCACTACATATGTTGAATGCTAAGTAGAAACATGGAAGAGCCGGGCATGGTGGCGCACGCTTGTAATCCCAGCATTCGGGAGACTGAGACCGGAGGATCCGGGTTCGCGGCCAGCCTCAGCTACCTAGTGAGGCACTCCGCAATTTGGTGAGACTCGATTTCAAAATAAAGAATAAAAAAATAGGGCTGGGGGTGTAGCTCGGAGGTAGAATGCCCCTGAGTTCAATCCCCAGTACCGCAAAAAAAAAAAAAAAAGAAAGAAAAGAAAAGAAACATGGAAGATGCAGATAAAAAATAAAAAACCTAAGTTGAAGTTCTAGAGATGACTACAATATCTGAGATGAAACATATACCGGATTGGAATGATGGTAAATTAGAAAAGCTTAATAAACCCGAAGACAGCAGTGGTTGATATTCAAAATTAAGTGCATTGGGAAGGGAGGGTGTAACCAGCTGAGAACGGTCTAGAACACGTGCAGCTGGAGTCCCCGGAGGGAAGGAGAGGAAGGAGGAGGCAGAATAGGTAGCTAAAGAAAAGGCATCAGCTGAAATGTTTCCAAATTTGATAAAACCATAAGCTTACAGATCCACAAAGCACAGTCATCCCTGAGAACAAAGAAAACAAAACAGGAGGGTTGGAGATTGGAGGATAGCCTAGCAAGGTAGTAAGACTCGGAGTAACCTCGAGAGACTGTTTCAAAACCAAAAGGGCTGGGGGTGTAGCTTGGAGGAAGAATGCCTCTAGGTTCAATCCCCAGGAGAGAGGAGAGGAGAGGGGAGAGAGGAGAAAGAGGAGAGATAACACAACACCAAAACACATTTTAATCAAATTGCTTGAAATCAGTAGTGAAGAAAAAATATTCTGAAAACAAACGGAGGAGAAAGATACATTTACATGCATACAGAAGCCTAACGCATACAGAGGAGTAACATAAGGGTGATACTGTATTTGTACATCCACGTTCATGGCGGTAGTATTCACAAGCGCCAAGGGGTGGAAGCAACCCCAGTGGCTACTGGTAGATGGATGGGCAGACAAAACGTAGCCTAGCCA
>PVLC010035076.1:0-16531 GCA_004027655.1 Graphiurus murinus | reverse complement strand
GTACTGGGGATTGAACTCAGGGGAATTCTACCTCCGAGCTATACCCCCAGCCCTATTTTTTATTCTTTATTTTGAAACCAAGTCTCACTAAGTTGCGGAGTGCCTCACTACGTAGCTGAGGCTGGCCGCGAACCCGGATCCTCCGGTCTCAGCCTCCCGAATGCTGGGATTACAAGCGTGCGCCACCACGCCCGGCTAGCTGGAGCTTCTTGTATGCGAAGTGCAGCCAGGGTTGGAGTGGGCCGGTGATTTAATCAACGGGCCCGACCAGAAACGCCTGCCCCAATTTGCAGGAAACAGAAGGAACGAAGCCTATCTTGACTGCATTTGTTTTTTTTAGGTGGAGGTGGGGCACGCCACCTCTGTTGGTCTCCAGTTCCTGGTCTCGAGAGATCCTCTCGCCTCAGCCTCCCAAGGCACACTGCCGAACCCGGCTTTTACTTCACCTGTTCATGCGTCCACTCTACAATGTGAAGAGCTGGCAGCTCAGAGTCCCATTGTAGTTACTGTGGAAGTCTCGTCTCTCGCCCCAAAGGGCCCAAGCACTTTGCATTCAACAGCCTGTCTTTTCGGAATATCTCACAGGAAAAGAACCTGGAACGACAGAGGCGGAGGCTCCACGCTGTCGCGAGGTGGCGCTGTCCCCGCAGGCCTGGCCCGCGCGGGCGCTCGCCGGAAGCCTGGAGCGCTGCGGGCTGCGCGCGGGGTCGTCCGCCTTCGGGGTGCCCCGCGGGGCGCGAGCCGGGCCGGCGCCCTAGGCCGGGGGCGGCGGGCGGCGCTCGGGGCGGGCCGGCGGGGGCGGCGGGCGGCGCTTCCCAGCAGCGCGCAGGCCGGGCGGGTCGGGTCGGGTCCGCGCCCGCCCACTCGCGTCCCGCACAGCCGGGGCGGGGCGGCGCGGCGCGGCTATTAAAGGCGGCGGGCGCCCGGGCCGCGAGGGCCTCCGCCATGAGCGCCGCGCTCTTCAGCCTGGACCCCGCGCCCTTCTACGAGCCGGGCCGCGCGGGCAAGCCGGGCCGCGGCGCCGAGGCCGAGCCGGGCGCGCCCGCCATGTACGACGACGAGAGCGCCATCGACTTCAGCGCCTACATCGACGCCATGGCCGCCGTGCCCACGCTCGAGCTGTGCCACGACGAGCTCTTCGCCGACCTCTTCAACAGCCACAAGGCGGGCGCGCCCGAGCCCCCGGCCCGCGGCCCCGCGCGCCCCCCGGCCGCCCCGCGCGCGCTCAAGCGCGAGCCCGCCTGGGCCGCCGGCGACGCGCCCGGCTCGCTGCTGCCCGCGCAGGTGGCGGCGTGCGCGCAGACCGTGGTGAGCCTGGCGGCCGCCGCGCAGCCCACGCCGCCCACGTCGCCCGAGCCGCCGCGCCGCAGCCCCGCGCCCGCGCCCGCGCCCGCCGCGCGCGACAAGGCCAAGCGCGGCCCCGACCGCGGCAGCCCCGAGTACCGGCAGCGCCGCGAGCGCAACAACATCGCCGTGCGCAAGAGCCGCGACAAGGCCAAGCGGCGCAACCAGGAGATGCAGCAGCGCCTGGTGGAGCTGGCGGCCGAGAACGAGAAGCTGCAGCAGCGCGTGGAGCAGCTGACGCGCGACCTGGCCGGCCTGCGGCACTTCTTCAAGCAGCTGCCCGGCCCGCCCTTCCTGCCCGCCGCGGCCGACGGCCGGTGACGCCGGCGCGGACTCCACGACCCATACCTCAGCCCGGGCCCCGACCCGGACCCGACTTGACCCGGAGAGGAGCTGGACCCCGACCCGATCCGACCGGAACCCGACCCGATCCGACCCGGAGAGGAGCCGGGCCGGGGCGCGCTGCCGAGCCGCGCGGGACAAGCTAGACGGCGCGTGCATCCCCCTAAATTATTTTTATAGTGGTAGCTTTTTCTACATCTTACTCCTTTTGATGCAGCTAAGGTACATTTGTAAAAAGACTTTTCAAACGAAACCTTTATATTGTAGATACGAGGAAAAGACTGAGCATGCTCACTTTTTTATATTGATTTTTACAGTATTTGTAAGAATAAAGAAGCATTTAATGTGATCCTGCTTCCTGTCTTCCCAGCGACTCCGAGACGAAGGGCGAGTCCCGGGACCTGGCGGCGGCGAACACGCGCGCTCGCCGGGGAGCGGGGACTGGTGTGTCCCCGGGAGCCGCGCTGGAGGCCAGCCAGGACGACCTCCTTTCCCTTTGGCTGCTTAGGAGCGCGAGGCAACGCTGCGCGAACCTTAGACTGCGCAGCTTCGCAAGCAGAGGGGCTCCGCAAACTCCCAGACGCGGGGCCGGCTGCAGCGGAGCGCTCCCGAGCCTTAGACGGTGGGGGAGCGGCAGGGCCGCAGTGGTCCAGAAGCCTGCCGTGGGCTTCCAAGGGGCTTGCTTTCGCTTTCTGCAGTCCTTTGGACAACGGGGAGTCGGGACAAAAAAAAAATCCCATAGTAGATAAAAGGGCTGGCCCAACGCTACTTACAACAGGTGGTCTGACTATACTTTCCCTGTTTCAGGGCTTAATCCAAAGCCAACTGCCTTTTCCCTAAGAAAACCGGCTATTACGCGCCTTTTCTTGCCTCAGAACCGGGAAGCCTGTAAACTGACAGTATGTTACGTAATTAATTAGCCGTGGCCTATCGTTACGTTGCTATAGGGAAGAAAACTAAAGCTTTGTAGTGTACAAGGATAATTTGTTGCTTTATGTGTACTTTAAATCTCTGCCAACAAGGCGAACGATAACCGAGGGCTCAGACCCATGCCCTGCTGTGGTGCGCTCGCTCACCCGGGGGGATCTCCAGGCGGGGTGGAGGGAGCTGCCTGGAGCTCTCAGCAGAGCTGGCCTCCAACTGTTGCCCTATAGACACCCTGGGGAACGTCTAACTTCCGACAGCTCCGAAAGTAGAACTGCAGAATGTTTAGGTTGGACATTTACTGGAGCAGCACGATCTGGGACTGAGATTTAGGTGCTCAGGGTGCTCGATGGGGGATGAGAGCAATACCACGAGAAGATGCTGAATCATGGGGAAGCTTTAAATGGCTTTGTGTGTGTGTGTGTGTGGCAGTACTGGATTTAACCCAAGTGCATTCTACCTCCAAGCTACACCCCCAGCCCTATTTTTTATTCTTTATTTTGAAACAGGGTCTAAGTAGTGGAGGGCCTCACTAAGTAGCTGAGGCTGGCTGGGAACCTGCCATCCTCCTGTCTCAGCCTCCCAAATACTGGGATTATAAGCATGCGCCACCATGCCTAGCTAAATCTTAAATATTTTAAAGCTTATCACTGAACAAAATAATTCTGATGTATTATTATTGCCCCCAAAAGTGACCTTGGGCTTATTTTATTTCAGCTTTAGAAACATGTCCTTCAATTTGTTTTTTTTTTTTTTTTTGGCAGTACTGGAGATTGAACCTAGGGGCATTCTACCTCCAAGCTACAGCCCCAGTCCTATTTTTTATTCTTTATTTTGAACCAGGGTCTCACTAAGTTGCTGAGACTGGCTGCGAACCCAGATCTCTGCCTCCCAAGTACTGGGATGACAAGCATGCGCCACCATGCCTATGGGCCCTTTTGACCTTTAAAATTTTGAAACTGGCTGGCCTCAAACCTGCAAGCTGCCTATCTCAGCCTCCTAAATACTGGGATTACAGGCATGGAACCACCATGCCTGGGTGTATTACCTTTTAATAATGGTAATTTAAAAACATAGGAAATATATTTTGATTTATAGTTTACAAAACCATCTTTGCTCCAGAAAAATCCAAGTTTGTTTGGAGATTGATCATAAAATATATTCACTCTGTCCATAGTTTACAAATAACCACCCCAAAGGGCACCCATCCCCTCCCTGGCAGCCACATTGCCAAGTTCACAGATCCAGTGGCATCAGCTGGCCTTCAACAGTTCAACCTCCTCCAGTCCCACGCAGCAGGTTGGGTGGGTGGCTACCGACTGGACAAAGCAGCTGGACAACTCCACCTCCTTCCCCAGGACGCTCTTCACTTCATAGCCCTGCAGCGACAAGGACGCTCTGGTTAGAGCAGAGCCCAGACACTGTTCCCAGCGCAGGCCAGAGCAGCAGCCTTCCCCAGCCCCCACTTCCCTCCCTCCCGGGGTGAGAGTTTCTAGGGGAGAGAGGGCTGCTCTACTGATGACAAGTGAAGGAGCTACTTGGTTCTGAGACCTGACTCGGCTTTTACATAAGCCACTTAACCGCCTCCCTCAAGTTCTTAGTGGCTGCCTAGGGAAGGAAAGGTGGGGGAGGGGCCAGCAGCTCTGCCTGTCCTCCAACTGGCCAGACCAGGCTGGGCCTGCAACTCACTGCGGCTGGCTCCTGCTGCTTTTAGGACACTTCCCCAATCTAGCAGCACTTCTGGTCAGAGGGCTTTCTGGAACATTGCCCCAAACTTCCTTCTCAATAGGATCCCATTTCTTCTAGGCTAAGAACTTCTTTCTTTTCTTGGTACGGGGGATTGAATCCAGGGACATTTTACTTCTAAGCTATATCCCGCAGTCTTTTTTATTTTGAAGCAGGGTCTCACTAAGTTGCTAAGGATCTTGCTAAACTGCTGAGGCTGGCCTTGAACCTCTGATCCTCTGGTCTCAGCCTCCCAAGTACTGGGATTACTAATGCATGTGCCACCTCATCCGGCTCTAAACACCTCTTTCTGTGTTTTAGTAAAGACTAAGCTTTTTCTTCATGTGCTTAACCCCAGGCAAGTTCCTTCTTTAGACGAGACAGTTCTGGGGTGGCTGGTTCCCCATCCCTGAAGAGGCTGTGTCCCGGCCTGGCGCCTACAGATCAAACTGCAGAGCCCTTGTGGTGGAGAGTGGGCTGAAAGGACTGCTGGGAAGTGTCAGGATAAAGACCTCTGGCCGGGGACAATGAAGCCCCTGGCACCTGAGGAACACCAGGGTGCCTGGGCCTCCCCTGCACAAGGGCTTTTCCGTGTACATCATCCACCGCTGGAGCCCCTTCCACCGCTGGCCTATCATGGCCGAGAGGCCTGGCGATGTGGCCAAGGAGGGCTCAGCCTGTGGCTCCTTGTGGCCACCCACCAGAGGGCCTCACTGCTCTCCCCCCACAACTGGGCTGGCTTCAGCGACCGGCTAGGACCAGGCCGAGGGGGAACGGACATGGAGTGACAGTCCACGTGTGGTGAGGGAAGGTGCCTGGCTTTCCTGGTACCCAAGGCCTGCTGTGAGCGAGTGGCTTCAGTGGCCCCAACCCTGGGGCACCAGGGAAGCGCTGGAGCAGAGCCCAGCTATCCTGTGGGTGCCCTGGCCAGACCGTGGGTCTATGTGCAGAACACGCCAAAACCCAAGACGAGCTGGCGAGGTGTGGGGAGAGACAACTGGTCACTGCAACACTCACTTCCCTCCAGGAGGACAGGCTTGGTGGGGACCCTCACCCACTTCCATTTAAGGAGCTCTAGGAGGACTTTGGGCTTCCCTGGCATAAGAATAAGGTCCCGACAGGGTGGCTGAAAGGGGTGACAGGAGAGTGAGAGTCACCAGTGAGGCAGGATGAGGAGGAGTGTGATGATGGAGACAGAGGACACAGCAGCGCACAGGAGGGAGGGGACAGACAGCTCTTCTGCGGTGTCCTCGACTATTACATTTATTAGTTAGCCTTGCTTGCTGGGCAAGTGTGAGAGATGGCTCAGGTGGTCCTCCACTCCTGAGGCAAAAGGATGGAATTCCAACTTCAAAAGAGTCAAAGAGTCATAAGAAATCATTTCTACTTAAATTGGTAGGCTTGTCTATTCCCATAATAGGAATTTAAATTATAAGTCTTTTATATCTGAAGAAATGAAGAAAATTAATGTGGTGACATTAAAACAACCATACCAGCCAACTCATATGTACCACTGCTATGAATGTGTATCTATCTTTCGGGTGGGTACTGGGGATTAAATCCTTTCTACCTCCAAGCCACACCCCAACACTTTTTTTGGGGGGTAGTACTGGAGAGTGAACCCAGGGAGCCTTCTGCCTTTGAGCTATATACCCCCAAGTCTATTTTTTTAAATTTATTTATTTATTTTTTGCGGTACTACGAATTGAACTCAGGGGCATTCTACCTTCGAGATATACCCCCAGCCCTATTTTTTATACTTTATTTTGAAACCAGGTCTCACTAAGTTGCGGAGTGCCTCACTAGGTAGCTGAGGCTGGCTGCGAACCCGGATCCTCTGGTCTCAGCCTCCCAAATGCTGGGATTACAAGTGTGCGCCACCACGCACGGCTCCCCAGGCCTATTTTTATATTTTATTTTGAAACAAGGTTTCGCTAAACTGATGAGGCCGGCCTCAAACCTATGATCCTCCTATCTTAGCCTCCCAAGAACTGAGATTACAGGTGTGTGCCACCATGATCTGGCTCCTATTTTATCTTAAAACAGGGTCGCACTAAGTTGCTGAGGCTGGCCTGGAACCTGTGATCCTCCTGTCTCAGTTTCCCAAGTATTGAGATGACAGGTGTGCTTCACTGTGCCCAGCTTCACCTCTAGTGCTTTTGAGTGGCTTTAACACACAGGCAGCACCTCAAGGACAGAGGACTTTGTGAGGACTGTCTCTGGCCCATCGGTTGTACAGTTTTCTCTCAGAAGCACACTGCACTTTACTAAGCCTCCCCACGGCAACTCTGGAGGCCTGGCATCCTCAGTTCTGAGGGCTAGCGGTGATGTCCGCAGCCACACAGAGTCTGCAGCGCCCAGCAGGGAAACACCGAAGTGCATGGCAGGCAGCTTGGCTCTGTGACCACAACGCCAGAGGAGCACGAGGCCAGCCGGGGAGTGTGGGTGCCGTGCTTCCGTGACCAAGGCCAAGGACAATCTGCAGACAACCTCACTTCCAAACAGTAAAGGCTCTTGTCAGGCTACAAGGTGTGTGTGTGTGCGTGACACAGGGGATCGAACCCAACGGTATTCTACTCCTGAGCTACACCAGCCCGATTTTAGTTTATTTTATTTTGGGGGTACTGGGGATTGAATCCAGGGGCATTCTACAACTAAGCTACACCCCCAGCCCTATCTTTTATTCTTTATTTTGAAACAGGGTCTCACTAAGTAAGTTCACAGCTGGCTGTGAACCTGCGATCCTCCCGTCTCATCCTCCCAAGTACTGGGATTACATGCGTGCGCCACCACACCCAGCTCCTGATTTATTTTTTTGAAACAGGGCCTTGCTAAATTGCTGAGGCTAGCCTTGAACCTGTGATCCTCCTGACTCAACCTGCCAAGTACTGGGATTACAGAAGTGTGCTCCACGGGCATTTATTAGTGAATGACGGTGGCAGGATGTGTCCACGTTCCAATGTCCAAGCAGACAATGCACTGCAACTGGACTCAGGACGGAGGGTGCTCCCTCTGGTGACTGCCCACTCACTCATGCTCAAGAGTGCAGGGAGCATGGAGGTGGTGCATGCTGTGATCCCAGTACCTGAAGGCAAGAGGATTGCAGGTTCCAGGACAGCTTTAGTAACATACTGAGAGTCTTAGCAACCTAGTGAGACCCTGTTTCCAAATAAGAAATAAAATAGGTGTAGCTCAAAGGCAGAATGCCCCTGGGTTCCATCCCCAGTGTGGACGGACGGAAGGAAGGAAGGAAGGAAGGAAGGAGAAAAAGAACATGGGGGAAAGAAAGAGAGAGGGGAAGGGGAAGAGAAAGAACAAGGAAGGGAGGGAGGAAGGAAGGGAAGGAGGGAGGGAGGGAGGAAAAAAGAGAGAATAAGGGGCACCTAGTGGGGCCGCCGACTTACCCCATCCTTGCAGGCGGCGAACTTCAGCAGTGAGGAAATACTGTCCTGCAGCAGCTGCAAGAACAGGGAACAAGGCCAGTTACCCACTGATGCAGCAAGCACCCGTGCACAACAACGCCTGTCCTGAAGATGACTGACCAACTCTAACTCCTGCCTCCCCACTGGAGCTTCATGGGGAGCCTTAAGTCAGACGTGACTTGTAAGTCACAACAGGGAAAGATTGTTTTCGAAGAGGAACTCCTGAGGCTGGAGGTCTCTGGGTGTAGCTCCTTCCCAGCCATGAACTCACTGTCACTGTAAGGTGGACAAAAGAATGCACAGGTGCCCAGCTCCCTCCTCATCCCCCAGGTGCCCCGAGGTGGGCCTAGGGAATGAGCATGCTCTGGGAAACGGCTCCTACCTTGACCTTTACACAGCACTGGGGCCTGGAGGGGCAGTCCAGAAAGACCTGCAGGTGTCTCTTGAGAACAGGAGATGTGACCACCTGGGAACAGTCCCCACAGGAGAAGGCACCTCTGTTGGGTGAAATCAGAGAAGACAAGCGGGGGAGGCCCATGAGAAGAGTTCTAGCAGGAGCCAGGCCTCCCTCTGAGTGCTCGCTGAGGGAGAAAGGGGTCCTGCATCAGTTCCGGAAACTGGTCAGAAACAGCCAGGGAGGAAAGAGGCTGCTAAGAGGACCCTTGGGCAGGCAGAGCACAGAGGGGAGGGCAGGTCCCCAGGGAGCAAAGGCAAGGATCTCGAGAGGCAGGGCCCTAGCACCTCCCACCTGCTGGCAGGGCCTCCAGCTGTTAAGCCTTAAATGGCAGCTTTTTTTTTTTTTTATTTTTTTTATTTTTTTATTATTACAGTACTGGGGACTGAACCCAGAGGCATTCTACCTCCGAGCTATACCCACAGCCCTATTTTTTTATTCTTTATTTTAAAACAGGGTCTCACTAATTTGCAGAGGGCCTCACCAAGTAGCTGAGGCTGGCCTCAAACCAAGATCCTCCAGTCTCACCCTCCCAAGTACTGGGATTACAAGCATGCACCACCATGCCCAGCAAATGGCAGCTTTTTAAAAAATTTTATTTATTTATTTATTTTTTTGTACTGTGGATTGAACCTAAGGACACTCCCACTACCTATGGGCTACACTCCCAGCCTTTTTTTTTTTTTTTTTTTTTTTTTTTGGTGGTACTGGAGATTGAACCCAGGGGCATTCTACCTCTGAGCTCTACCTTCAGCCCTATTTTTTAATTTTTTATTTTGAAACAGGGTCTCATTAAGTTGACAAGAGCCTCTCTGAGGCTGGCTGTGAACCCAGATCCTCCTATCTCAGCCTCCCAAGTACTGGGATTACAAGCGTGTGCCACCATGCCCGGTCCAGCCATTTTTTTTTTTTTTAATCATTTTTTTTATGTTGAAAATGCATAGGCTGCTCTTGAACCTCCTGTCTCAGCCTCCCAAGTACTAGGATTACAGGTGCATGCATGCCCAGCTCTCTTTTTCTTTTTTTTCTTTCTTTTCATTAGTACAGGGGATTGAGGCCAGGGACATCCTACCATGAGGTATACCCCCAGCCCTATCTATTTTTTTATTTTATTTTATTTTTTATTTAGTGAGACAGGGTCTCACTAAGCTGGCCTAGAATTTGTGATCCTTCTGCCTCAGCCTCCCAAGTTACTGGGATTATAGGTGTGTGCTGGGCTTGTTCTTTGCTTCTTAAGAAGGGAGCTGGGCACAATGGCGTACACCTATAATCCCAGTACTTGAGAGGCTGAGACAGGAGGATTGCAGGTTCGTGGCCAGCCTCAGCTACTTAGTGAAGCCCTCTGCAACTTAGTGAGGCCCTGTTTCAAAATAAAGAATATAAAATAGGGCTGGGGGTATAACTCAGAGGTAGAATGCCCCTGGGTTCAACCCTAGTACCGCAAAAAATAAATTAAAAAATAATAGAACAGAGCCAGGCGTGGTAGCTCACACTTGCAATCCCAGTACTTGGGAGGCTGAGACTGGAGGATCCAGCAATTTGTGAGGCCTTCCACAACTTAGTGAGACCCTGTTTCAAAATAAAATAGGGCAGCGGGTATAGCTCAGAGGTAAAATGTCCCTGGGTTCCATTGCCAGTTACCCCCCTCCCCAAACAATAATAATAATAAAAAAATAAATAAAAGTAGGCAAGGTGTGGTGGTGCATGCTTGTAATCCCAGTACTCAGGAGGCTGTAACGACATCCCTTTCTATGGGTTATACTACAGAGTCTACTTGGAAGGCTCAAGGGAGAGACTACACAGATACCCATGCCTTGCCCAGGCCTGGAGGAGGGTGCGGAAATGCTGGGCAGGAAAGGGACACCAGTCAGTGTCTGCTTCCTGGCCTCTGGAGACGTCTATACACGGGCAAGGGCCACTCGGTGCTCGCCACATCTGTCTCACTTAGTCATGTGTGTCCTGACTGATAATCACTGAGCTGAAGACAATCCCAGCATGCTCCTCTTAGAAGAGCAGGGTCTGCAGAAGCAGCAGGCCTCTGGGCCAGTGTTTCGGTCCAGCCTTACCTGTCTTCTGGCCTCTGTTCCAATCTCCCGTTGCCACAACGGTCACACACCGGCCACGAGAAAGCAGTGCTCTCATCCACACCGACCACGACACCTGGGCCAGGCGAGAGGAACCAGACACTGAGATGCAGTTTCTTTGCTTTGTGTTTTGTGGATGGTGCTGGAGATTCAACCCAGGGGCACTCTACCTCTGAGCTACCCCCCTCCAGCCAGCCGGCCTGCCTGCCTATCTATCTATCTATCTATCTATCTATCTATCTATCTATCTAATCTATCCATCTATCCTATCTATCTTATCTATCCTATTTATTGTGGTACTGGGGATTAAACTCAGGGCTGTTTTACCTTTGAGCTACACCTCCAGATATTTTTTTTTTTTTTTTTTTGCGGTACTGAGGATTGAACCCAGAGGCATCTGAACTATACCCTCAGTCCTATTTTTTTTTCTTTATTTTGAAACAAGGTCTCACTAAGTTGTAGAGGGCCTCACTAAGTAACTGAGGCTGGCCGCCAACCCGAATCTTCCTGTCTCAGTCTCCCAAATACTGGGATTACATGCTTGTACCACCGCTTTTAATTTTTTTATCTTGAAACAGGATTTCATTATCACACCCTCTCCTTGAATATTCCATCCTCATGTTTCAGCCTCCCAAGTACTGGCATTACAGAGGTACGCCACTAGTCATGGTTCACTGCTGAGTTTATATCAGTGTTCCTGAGTGGTTTCAAATTTTCAATTTATTATACACACAAAATTACAATGAAAAGTTTTAAAACTTACCCACAATTTTATCATCAAACCAAGTATTTTTGGTTTTGCTTGATTTTTTTCCTATTTCTGGAAGTGTACCTATTTTTTTAATTTGTACTAAGGACTGAACCCAGGGGCATTCTCCCTTTGAGTTACACCCATCAGCCGCCCTTTATTATTTTTTATTATTTATTTATTTATTTATTTAGCTAGCTAGCTAGCTAGCTAGTTAGTTATTTTGTGGTACTGGGGATCAAGCCCAGGGGTACTCTACCTCCAAGCTACATCCCCAGCCATATTTTATTCCTTTATTTTGAAGCAGGGTCTCACTAAATTTTTTATAATCTCGCTAAATTGCTGAGCCTGGCCTCAAACCAATGATCCTCCAGTCTCAGCCTCCCAAGTACTAGGATTATAAATGTGTGCCACCATGCTTAAGTCAGAAGTATATAATATTTAAATTATTACAAGGCTGAGACCAGAGGAGCGCAGGTTCTCGGCCAGCTGCAGCTACTTAGTGAGGATCTTTGCAACTTAGTGAGATCCTGTTTCAAAATAAAGAGGAAAAAAAATAGGACTGGGGGTATAGCTTGTTGGTAGAATGCCTCTGGGCTCAATCCCCAGTACCCCAAAAGTAAAAAATAAAATAAAATAAATTGTTACAGTCACCTGGGCATGGTGGTGCTTGCCTATAATCACAGAACTTGGGAGGCTGAGACAAGCGAATTGCAGGTTTGAGACCACTCTCACTTAGAGAGACTCCCAGCAACTTAGTGAGACCTTGTTTCAAAACAAAAAACAAAAAAGGGCTGGAGGTGTAGCTCAGAGGCAGAATACCCCTGGGTTCAATCCCCAGTATCATACCATCCACAGAGTCAAACCATCCACAGATATCTTACCCTACTTTTTCTTTTTTTAATTTTTTTTTGGGGGGGGAGTACTGGGCATTGAATCCAGGAGCACTCTACCTCCAAGCCACATCCCCAGCCCTTTATGTTTTTATTTAGAGTCAGGGTCTTGCTAAGTTGCTGAGACTGATCTCAAACCTATGATCCTCCTATCCCGGCTTCCCAAATACTGGGATTACAGGCATGCACCACCAAGCCTGGCTCCATTTTTAATTTTGAAGTAGGGTCATGCTAGGTTGCTGAGGATGACCTGGAGCCTGTGATCCTCCTGGCTCCGCCTCCCAGTCCCGGGATTACCGGGACACACCGCCATGCTCAGTGATCACCTACTTTTTAGCTTGCCGCACAGCTGCTGTGAGGAGTGCTAGCTCTCTTGCTGATCCAACTGAGGTGAAGCATCGTAGTTCCCTCCACACTTCCCACAGGGATATTTAGATCACCAGATTATTTTACTAGTATGGCAGTGAATGCTTTTGTTTTCCTTTTCTTTTTCTCTTTGCAGTTCTAGGGATTGAACCCAGGGGCATTCTACCACTCAGCTACATCTATGACCCTTTTTATTTTTCTTTTCTCTTCTCTTCTCTTCTCTCTTTCTTTCTTTCTTTCGTTAGTACTGGGGATTGAACCCAGAGGCATTTTACCTCCAAGCTACATCCCCAGCCTGATTTTATTTACTTGGAAACGGGGTCTCACTAGGTTGCTGAAGGCTTCATAAAGTTGCTGAGGCTGGATTTGAACCTGCGATCCTCCTGTCTCAGCCTCCCAAGTACTGGGATTACAAGTGTCTGCCACCACACCTGGCTGCCCTTTTTATTTTATTTGCGGTACTGGGGATTGAACTCAGGGGCATTCTACACCCCCAGCCCTATTTTTTTTTATTATTTATTTTGAAACAGGATCTCACTAAGTTGTGGAGTGCCTCAGTAGGTAGCTGAGCTGGCCGCAAACCCAGATCCTCCGGTCTCAGCCTCCCGAATGCTGGTATTACAAGCTTGCACCACCACACCCGGCTCCCTTTTTATTTTTAAACAGAGTCTCATTAGATTGCTGAGAGTCTCACTAAGTTGTTGAGGCTGGTCTCGAACCTGCAATCCTCCTGTTTCATCCTCCCAAGTACTGGGATTATAGGTGTGTGATACTGTGCCTAGCTTTCTTTCCCCTTCTTCAAACAAAGTTTCATTCCCACTACAACAGCATTAGGAAAAAACTTACCAGCCAGGCGTGGTGGACCACGTTTGTAATCCCAGCATTTGGGAGGCTGAGACTGGAGGATCTGGGTTTGCGGCCAGCCTCAGCTACCTAGTGAGGCACTCTGCAATTTAGTAAGACCCTATTTCAAAATAAAGAATAAAAAATAGGGCTAGGAGTATAGCTCGGAGGTAGAATGCCCCTGAGTTCAATCCCAGTACTGCAAAAAAACAAAGCAAAACAAAACAAAAACAAAAACAAAAAAAACTTACTTGTAGAGATAAAGCAGAGTGACAGGAACTATCAGGCTTTGTTTATTAAAACACATTTTTCTTGTAATCCCAGTACTTGGGAGGCTGAGACAGGAGGATCCGGGTTCGTGGCCTGCCTCAGCTCCTTAGTGAGGCCCTCTGCAACTTAGTGAGATCCTGTTTCAAAATAAAGAATAAAAAATAGGGCTGGGGGTGTAGCTTGGAAGTAGAATGCCCCTGGGTTCCATCCCTAGTACCGAAAAAAAAAAAAAAAATTCGTGGTGGTGCACACCTGTAATCCCAGTACTTAGGAGGCTGAGATAGGAGGACTGCAGGTTCGAGGACAGCCTCAACAAATAGTGCGACTCTCATCAATCTGGTGAGATCTTGTTTCCAAATAAGAAATAAAATTGGGCTAGGGGTGTAGTTCAAAGGTAGAATGCCTCTGGCTTCAATCCCCAGTACCCCAAATAACAAAAACAAAAACAAACTAACAAAAAAAGAAAACACATTTGTGCAATGCAGACTTAAATGACTTCTTAAAATGAGAGTCATAGGCCTTGATTTTAAAAAGACCACTTGAGCTAATGACATTGTCCTTGCAAATCTAATCCAAGTGGGTCACAAAAGGATGAAAAGTAAAGTAAGTAAAACCTTGTAACACAGTCAGAAAGGAGCATTAGGTCATTCCTAACAGAGAGATGCAAGAGGGAGAGACAAGTGACTGTGTCCCTTAACATCAGACTGTGCCTTCACTGTGGTCGGCCTCCCACCCACGCCTGGGTGCCCAGCACGGAGTCAGTTCCCAGCAGTGCTTGGTAAACAGCTGCTAAGTGAATTAATAAAAAGTAGGCTGCTATTAAGCAAAGCTCCTTTCACCCTAGGCTATGAGGGTGTCAACAGCATTTGCAGGCATATAGGATTAAGTGATTTCCTTCCAATTAGAGAACAAGGCAAGAGCTAATGAGGTCTATAAACCACTGGAAACTCTCCGGGCACTCCTAAATGAATTGAAGGGATGACTGGGAAACATCTACTTAAATGAACACCAGAAAGAAAAAGAACATTGCCAAGGTGGCGAGGATAACACCATTCACTCATGCAGTCTGCTACTGAAAGCCCTTGTACTCTGCCTGTTTTCTGTGTAGAAATCCCTGGTAATTAGGCTCGGGAAAGGTGCACATTACTTAGTTATTAAAACATCTCTTTTTCATAACTCGGACTTTTATTTGTTTGCTTGTTTGATTTTGCTTTATTTGTAAAGTTTTTGTTGGTGCTCTGTAGTTAACATTGTAGTGAGATGCAAGGTGGTGCATTCGCGTGTGCACCAACATCTCAGTGTCTCCTCCTGCACCGCCGCCCTGCCCTGTACACTCTAGCGTGATTGCTAGTGAGACATCCATACACAAACACAGCATTACTCTGTTTGGGTGCTTCCCCCTGCCCCTCTCCTGCCCGACTCCTTCCCTAACCCCTTCTATTACTCTACTGCTCTCTCCCCTCATGTTCAGGAAGGCCCTTCCTTTCCATTTTCTCTCTAGCTTCCACATAGGAGAGAAAACACGTGACCCTTGCTTATCTGAGTCTGGCTGATCTTACTTAGCATGATGTTCTCATTCTATCCGTTTTCCTGCAAATGACACGATTTTGTTCTACTTTCTCGCTGCATAAAATGACATAAATTAGTAAGAGGACAGCATTCGGGAGGCTGAGACCAGAGGATCCGGGTTCGCGGCCAGCCTCAGCTACCTAGTGAGGCACTCCGGAACTTAGTGAGACTCAGTTTCAAAATAAAGAATAAAAAAATAGGGCTGGGGGTGTAGCTCGGAGGTAGAATGCCCCTGAGTTCAATCCCCAGTACCAAAAAAAAAAAAAAAAAAAAAAATTAGTAAGAGGAAAAATGAAAGAGCCACGATTACTGACTCCACAGACATTAAAAAGATGATAAAGGAATTGTACAAAAAACTCTATGCCAGCCAGGCGTGGTGGCACATGCTTGTAATCCCAGCATTTGGAAGGCTGAGACAGGAGGATCCAGGTTCTCGGCCAGCCTCAGCTACTTAGTGAGGCCTCCGCAACTTAGTGAGACCCTGTTTCAAAATAAAGTATAAAAAATAGGACTGGGGGTATAGCTCGGAGGTAGAATGCCCCTGAGTTCAATCCCCAGTACCACACACACACACACAAAAAAAACAAACAAAAAAACCAACTCTATGCCCCAATTTTGATAATTGAGATGAAATGGACCAATTCCTTCAGCTATACAATCTTTCAAAACTTATACAAGAAGAAATAATAGTCTGAATAGGCCTGTATCTATTAAAGAAATTGAATAAATAATTAATAACCTTCTAAGACAGAAACCATTAGGCTAGGATTGGTTCATTGTTGCCTTCTATCAAACATTTAAGGAGGAAAGAAAAGCCAGGCGTGGTAGTGCACACTTGTAATCCCAGTACTTGGGAGGCTGAGACAGGAGGATCTGGGTTCTCAGCCAGCCTCAGATACTTAGTGAGGCCCTCCACAACTTGGTGAGACCCTGTTTCAAAATAAAGAATAAGCCAGGTGTGGTGGCACAGGCTTCTAATCCCAGTACTTAGAGGCTGAGCCAGGAGGATCCAGGTTTGTGGCCAGTCTCATATACTTAGTGAGGTCCTCCGTGAGATCCTGTCTCAAAATAAAGAATAAAAACTAGGACTGGAGGTATAGCTCAGAGGTAGAATGCCTCTGCGTTCAATCTCCAGTACACAAAAAAGGAGGAAAGTATACCAAAAAAACAGAAGCAGAGGGAGTATGATGCTCCCTACCTTATTCTATGAGGACAGCATTAAAACCTGTGGGATGCAACACAACAAGTACTTCAGGGAATTTATAGCATTCCTTTTATTAGTAACTAATTTTATAAAGTTAAAGAAGAAAGAATCAGTGGTATTTTCAGCTCCACATTCACATGTCAAGAACCTGCAGAAATGTCTCAGACTAGATGGTCCCCTCAGGATGGCCTTACTCCACGCGCTCTACTTGGGCCAGTGCATCACCATTGCCTTCGCACCTGCACCAGGAGCTCAGAGGTGGCTTACACAGCCTTTCCCGGGGCTGTGCCCTACTCCTTCTTGACCCAAGTCATCACCCAGCCCATTCTACCTCTAAGCTTTT
>PVLC010035075.1:0-16553 GCA_004027655.1 Graphiurus murinus | reverse complement strand
CTCCTTTTCCTCTTCTTTCCTTCTCTCTCTCTCTCTCTCTCTCTCTCTCTCTCTCTCTCTCTCTCTCTCTCTCTCCTCTCTCATACTAGGGGGTGAACCTAGGGGTATTTTTAATTTTGAAACAAGGTCTCACTAAGTTGCTGAGACTGGCCTCAAACCTAAAATCCTCCTGTCTCAGCCTCCCAAGTACTAGAATTACAGGTGTGGATCACCATGCCTGGCTGCAGCCTAGTTTCTGTGGATGAGATGCCATATAACAGTGGGGATGGAAGGTGTAGTCTTATGACTTCTAGCTATGGCCTTGAGAAACAGAATTGGAGTTAGTCTATCCCAGGGAAGAGGTGATTCCTCATCTCAGAATCACAGGGGTCCTTGATGGAAAAGAATTTCAGCACTCACCAATCTGAGACATAGACAGATGTCTATTTAGGAAAGTAGGAAATGCACATTAAAGGGAGAATTTGGGCCATCTCAAGAGGGAGAGAGACATCTTTGGGGGTGCAGGGCTCTTCTTTTATAGGGGCCTTTCCTGAGGTGTGGGCAGGAGAAGGTATGTGAAGATGACTTCGGTCCTTCAGTTCCAAGGCCATTTCTGGGTATCTGGTCATCTTTAAGGGTCCTCAGGCTGATCGAGGTCTTCATTATCTGATCAGTAGAGGTCTTCATTATTATTTTTTAATTTTATTTTTAATTGGTGCATTGTAATCATACATCTTTGTTAGGTACAAGCTGATAAAAGCATACATGCACACATTTCTCATTTGACCCGTCCCCAAATCCCACCCCACTCCCTTGCCCTCCCTCCTTTTCAAGTTCAGTTTAGTGACTGACTTTGATGTGTTCATGAAAGTATATCATGTGCATTAGGGTGTCCCCTCTCCCCACATCACCTTCCTTTAAGTCAAATTCTTTGCTCACCTAAGGTTTCTCCTTCTTCATCTGAAGTCCCTCTTATGTCCCATTTTCTCCCTAGCTTCCACACATTAGGGAGATCATATGATTTTTTACTTTTTGTGACTGACTAATCTCACTTAACATAATGTTTTCCAGTTCTATCCATTTCCACGAAAATGATATGATTTTGTTCTTCTTTATGGCTGAGTAAAATTCCATTGTGTACATATCCCATAGTTTTGTAATCCATTCATCTGTTGATGGACATCTTGGCTGGTTCCATAGTTGGGCAATTGTAAATTGTGCAGCTATAAACATAGATACACATGCATCAGTCTGATAGTTTGGTTTCCATTCTTTTGGGTAGATACCCAGAAATGGTATTGCTGGATCATATGGTGGGTTCGTTCCCATTCGTCTGAGGATCCTCCGTATTGTTTTCCAAAGTGGTTGCATTAATTTGCAATCCTACCAGCAATGTATTAGGGTTTCCACTTCACACCCTTGCCAGCATTTGTTGTTGTTTGTGTTCTTGATGATTGCCATTCTGATTAGTGTTAGGTGAAATCTCAAGGTAGTTTTGATTTGCATCTCTCTGATTGCTAATGATGTGGAACATTTCCTCATACATTTATTGGCCATTTGTATTTCTTCATTTGTGAAGTATCTACTTAGATCCTTTGCCCATTTTTTGATTGGGTTATTTGTTTTCTTAGCTGTGAGTTTCTTGAGTTCTCTGTATATCCTAGATATTAGTCCTCTATCAGAGGAGTAGCTGGCAAAAATTTTCTCCCGCTCTGTGGGCTCTCTGTTGAGGTTCTTGATAGTTTCCTTTGCTGCACAGAAGCTCTTCAGTTTAATGCAATCCCATGTATTGATCTTCCTTTGCATCATTTGTGCTTTTGGGGTCTTGTTGAGAAAGTTTTTACCTGTGCCTATGTGTTGAAATGTTAGGCCTATGCCCTCTTCAAGTAGCTGCAAGGTCTCTGGACTGACTTCCAGGTCTTTGATCCACCTTGAGTTGATTCTTGTGCAGGGTGAGAAAGTAGAGTTTATTTCCATTTTCCTGCATATAGTTAACCAATTTTGCCAACACCATTTGTTAAAGAGGCTATCTTTTTTCCAGTGTATATTTTTGGCTCCTTTGTCAAAAATCAGTTAACTGTAAGCATGTAGGTCTGTTTCTGAATCTTCTACTCTGTTCCATTGGTGTATGTGTCTGTTTTTGTGCCAATACCATGCTGTTTTTATTACAATGGCTTTGTAGTAGAGTTTGAAGTCAGGTATTGTGATACCTCCTTATTGTTGCTAAGAACTACTTTGGCTATTCTGGGCTTTTTGTTGTTCCAAATGAATTTAAGAACTGATACGTCTGTGAAGAGTGACCTTGGTAATTTCATGGGTATTGCATTGAATCTGTAGATCACTTTTGGGAGGATGCCCATTTTGATGATATTTATTTTGACTATCCAAGAACATGGAAGATCTTTCCATCTTCTAAGGTCTTCATTGATTTCTTTTTTTAACTTTTTATAGTTTTCCTTATAGAGGTCTTTTACCTCTTTGGCGAGGTTTATCCCTAAATATTTTATTTTTCGGGGTGCTATTGTAAGTGGAATTGTTTTCTGGATATCTTTTTCAGTGGATTTATGGTTGGCATACAGGAAAGCTTCTGATTTTTTAAGATTGGTTTTGTATCCAGACACTTTGCTGAATTTGTTGAGTCTTCATTATTTGATCAATAGATAAGCTGGAGAGTCCCCTGAATTACAGATTTCTCAAGATATTGTATCTGTCTTATTAACAATGCAGAGGGCAATTATAGTTTCTTTCTGTTAACTCTAGGATCTACAGATTTCCTAGGAATGTGGGAGAGACAGGCCTGGGAAATAGAACTGGTTTGGGAAGTAAAGGTTGAAGCACTTTAGCACCAAGTTCCTATATTAAAGTTGTATTTTGCTTTTCCTTCCTGTCTGTCTCCTTTCTACCTATTTATTTATTCAATCCTACATCAAGTCCAATGACATTAGAGGAAAATATGTTCTTTTAAATTTATAAACTTTTTTTGCTTCTTAAAAATTACAAAATGTAGCCGGGCGTGGTGGCGCACGCTTGTAATCCCAGCATTCGGGAGGCTGAGACTGGAGGATCCGGGTTCGCGGCCAGCCTCAGCTACCTAGTGAGGCACTCCGCAACTTAGTGAGACTTGGTTTCAAAATAAAGAATAAAAAAAAATAGGGCTGGGGGTGTAGCTCGGAGGTAGAATGCCCCTGAGTTCAATCCCCAGTACCGCAAAAAAAAAAAAAAAAAAAAAAAAAATTACAAAATGTTCCTCATAATAAATGTATATATGTATATAAAACTTTAAAAAAGTATATAGTTTAAAGATTAATAACAAGAATATGAAATTTAAGGATTAACAAGTAATAAAAATAAATACCTATGTACTTTTATCTAGTCTAATTACCACACTTAGCACAGAGAATGGTGCCCTGAATCTATTGAATGTCACCTTTGTGCACCAAGGCATGCTGTGATACATCTGCAAAAGCTTACTCACATTTATATTTTCTGATCCTATTGAGGTATTAGACTCCCAAGGTCAAGTTCTGTGATGTTTCAGCACCTCATGAGGTTGTCCTAAGATGACATGAACAGTAGCTATAAGGAACAACCAGTCAATATATTCGCCATGTTCTGAATGTTTGCACGCCGCCCAGTTCATATGTTGAAATTCCAAACATCAAGGTCAGAGAATTAGGAGACAGGGGAGAATTAAGTTATGAGAATGGGCCCCTCATGAATGGACTTGATGTCCTTATAAAATAGGCCTAAGGGAACTCATTCACCCCTTCTACCCTCTGAGGACACAGCTAGAAGGCTGCATCTGTGAACTAGCACGTGGACCTCACCAGAGACTGAACCCATTGACATCCTGATGTTGGACTCCCAGCCTCCAGAACTAGGAGAGATCAATGCTGTTCAGAAGCTGCTCAATCTATGGTATGTTATAGTAACTTGAATGGACTAGAATAATACTGAATCTTCGTATGATTTGAATAGTTTCCAACTCTTGTTTACAAAGGGAAGGAGACCTGTGGGGGAAGCAACTACCTTAGTTCTGTTTAAACATGATTTTGACCTACTCATAACTTCTGTTATTTACAGTTTTGACCTACTCTGGAATTCTGGGTTCTGTTGACTGCTTTCTCTTTGAATATCTCTCCACTTGGGGCCTGCCCTCATTTGCTGAGTGTCCTTTTGTCTCCCATTCAAACTCCCAAGAGACAAAGCATTCATGGGGTTCACTGGGATGTTGACTTGGTTAGGCAGAAGCATCATCCAGGCGGTGTATACCCTCCTTGGTTCCTGAGCAGCTGGGGGCTTGATTGATAGGCTCGGGTGAAGCCCAAGCCTAGGTCCAATCCCTGCGACAGAATGTTGTCAGGATGTTGACAGGTTTCAGAGTCACTTTTCCTTAGAAGGGGCTATGATTTGCAAGCCTTTAAAACACAATTAACTGTCTTCAAGTTAGTGGTAGTCAGAACATATCCCCAGAATTCTTTCTGGGTGTGAATAAGTGCCTTTCTCCTAAACATAAAATTTTCCACCTGGGATCTGTATCTCATTTTTTCCCTTTCTCTCTTTTCTTTTGCATTAAAACTTTCCTTTGTGAAACATATTGAATCTGCTGTCTTCTTGGCAGGGATTATTGTCACTTCTGTTGATCCAAGATAAGTGCTGTGACACCTCATTGAATCCTTACTTTGTGAAGCAGGTGTTATTATTATCCAGTTTTTTTTTTTAATTTTTTAGATGAGGCCATGAGACTTTGGGTGGTAGCATTGCTGCCCCAAGGTCCTTCTAGAGCTCAGAGTAGCAGAGCAGTGATTTTTAACCTTACAATTGACCTGTGAACCCTTGGTCGGGTACTTCCTCATCATAGATTTCAAGGTCAATGTCTAATAAGGAACTGGTAGTAACAGCTCATGTGGCTAGGGGAACAGTTTGTAGCTCGGTTCTTCTATTTCTTGCTCATCTAGAATGTCTTGCATGGTCTTGACTCTACTCACTGGGCTGGGATTTTTATGAGCTTTTAGGAGCCTTTATAAATTCATTAGCTTAAATTTTTAGGTTTTGACTACATATGCACTCAAAGTTAAAATTTAGAGTCCTGCAAGATGTGGTGGTGCATGCCTATAATCCCAGTATTTGGGAGGCTGAGACAGGAGGATTGCAGGTTCAAGGACAGCCTCAGCAAGTAGTAAGAAACCTAGTGAAACTATGTTTCAAAATAAAAATAAAATAAGGCTGGGAATGTAGCTTGGAGATAGAATGCCCCTGGGTTCAATCCCTAGTAACACACATACACACACACACACGCACATACACACACACACACACACACACACAAATTAGAGTCCTGATGAGTCACTATTTGCACAAGGTTCTGAATCCCTCTCACATGCTCTACAAGTTGCCAGCTGCTGGTCATTTTAATAAGCCCAGCACTGGTGCACTCAAGGATGCTTAAATCCTTGAGTTTTCTAATGTGTGTCCAAGTTCCTGTGTGGGATTAGGAGTCTCTGATTCTGTGACCCTTGAGAGGTGAACTTGGATTGGAGGTGATGCTGTTACTATAGAGCTATGGCACTAGAACTAGGGCGACACACTCACGTCACTCAGAAGTTTCCAGGTTTTGGGTCATCATCCTACCATTGAATGTCTGAGATACTTGTGAGGTCTGGGTAAGGTGGTGCACACCTGTAATCCCAGTACTTGGGAAGCTGAGACAGGAGGATCTCAGTTTGAGGCCAGCCTTAGCTATTTACAAGACTCTCAGCAACCTAGTGATATCTTGTGTCAAAACAAAAAAAGGGCTGGCAATGTAGCTTGCAGGTAGAATTCCCCTGTGTTTAAATCCCCAGTATCACACACACATACCCCTTCGAGGGCATTTGTGGCAAAGGCTGCAAGTTTCTTCCTAGTGTCTCTGCTTCCCAGCATATTCTTACTGTAAATTTCCACAAAGCTAAGATCCCTGGTGATGACTGTCACTGAGCCTGGCAAACCCACTCACAGATCATATTGGCAAATAAATTAGAGAGCAGAATGTCCCATAGAGCCATTCGGTCTCCTTAAGAGGGGACAGGAGATCAAATGTGAACACTATCATAAAGAGGAAGGTTAAGCACTTCTTGGTTCTGTTTAACAGGTAGTTAAATAAGTCTCAAAGTAATTATTAGTGCTGTCCCCGCCCCACCTCGCCCAACAGGAAGGTGGCCAGACCCCTTACACTGCCTTGCCTTGCGAATTTTTGAAGGCAGAACAGAAGAAGAAGCCATCTGAAGTCGACAGCTTTTCTTGCCTTTGTGAAACCCCTCACTGTACTAGACTCCACTGGGGGTCCTGTGGTGGGTGGCAGCGGTAGTGGTGATGAGGCTTTTGGAGTCCAAGAGAGAGCAGAGAGGAGCTAATCTCCTAAATCTGGAAAGGATCAGAGAGGTCTGAGGGTCTTGCAGGCAGTTGTGAAAGGTCTGTAGGGCCTGGGGCTGTGGTGACGTCATAGTTAACCATGGTAAGCCTGTAGGGGCCAAAATTCCCAACTTTGGCAAAGACTCTCCACCTGCCAGTTGTACTACTGTGACCACATACATTTCCAGGATCTATGTGACTCTCAGAAGAGGGTTACCCATAATGACCAAGAGAATTTTTCACTCATCCAGGGTAATTAGAATTGGAATAAAATTATTTAAACACAGCGAAGAACATAGCACCTTCTCCACGACTCAGCAATTTCATTCCTAAGAATTTACACAAGAGAAAATTATATTCACAGAAACAAAGACGTATTCAATAATTTTTGTAGCAGATTTCTCCATAATAACCCACACTGGAAATAATCCAGATATCCATTAGAGAATGGATAAATCAATTGTGATGTATTCATACAATGGAATATTGCAGAGCGATAAAGAAGAATGAACTACTAATACAACAAATATTAGTGAATCTCAGAAATACACTGAATGAAAGAAGCCAGATATAAAAGGACCTACAGAAGCTGAGTGTGGTAGTGCATGCTTGTAATCCCAGTACTTGGGAGGCTGAGACAGGAGGATTGCAGGTTCAAGGACAGCCTCAGCAAGTAGTGAGACTCTCATCAACCTAGTAAGACCCTGTTTCAAAATAAAAATAAAAAATAGGGCTGGGCTTGTAGCTCAGAGGTAGAATGCCCTCGGGGTCAAATCCCCAGACACACACACACACACACACACACACACACACACACACACACGACATACAGTATAATTTTAATATGATACTCTAGAAAAGGAAAAATGTAATCTGTAATGACAGAAGGCATATCATTTCAATAGCTGCCTTGAACTGTTTGGGGGTGTTGTAAATGTTGAGCATTTTGATATTGGGTGGTTACCTGAGTGTATAATTTTATGCAAACTCATTAACTTTACCTTCAAAATGGGTATTTTATGTAAATCATGCCTTAATAAAGTTGATTTAAAATGAGTAAACTATGTAGCAATGCAAATGAATCTCAAACACTCCCAAATCCTGCTGATTAAAAAAAAAAAAAGAATACAAAGTATATGATTCCATTAGTGAAGAGTAAGAACAAGGAAAAAATAATCTATGTTCTGTGTGAAAAAGAAGAACAGATTTTGCCAGGAAGGTGGGCTGGGGCGAACTTTGTGGGGTGACAGCAATGTTCTCTATCTTGTTTGGGGGGGTGTGTGTGTATCAAAACTCCTTGAATTGTACACTCACTACAATCTGCGCGTTTCACTACTCTTAAACATCACCTTTATGTGACTCTATGAAAAAGAACTCACATAAAAATTAGAAAAATAAAGGAACATTTTTGGTACACCTGAGATTGTTGGTGGAGTAATTTCTGTACACAATTCATTTCATGGGGATTGGGTAACAGGCACACCTAGGGCAAGGGCCAGTGGATGACGCAGCCAGATGTTGGGAAAGCACATCCTGCTGGAGAGCCCTGCGCTCTCTACTTGCATGTAGCCCTCACCCGATGTTTTAAACACGTATATAGTGGACTGAAAATAACACGAATGACAAATTGTCAGTTTCGCCACATCCAGAAAGTAAATGAGAATCAGACATCACTCGGAGGGGCGGGACTACCTTTTCCCCAGATGCTGGGCTAAGAAGGCTCCTCCTCTGAGTGGTTGGAATTTCTAGGCAAGATTGCTTCTTCCCCAACTATGCAAACATCTTCTGGAAGATGGGGAACTGCTGGCCTATAATTTTGTGTGCTCACGGTTCTTTCCTTTTGCAAGTGCCTTATTCAAGGCAAGTGCCTAGATTCTCCCAAAGCATTCTGAGCTCTGTATGGTATTTATAACTGGGATGATATGTTGCTCTATCATTCCACCTTGTGGATGTCCTTGAGTTGATTGAGGGTAAATTCATGCCAGTGCAGGGCTTTCCTCTTTAATGTTACCATCCTGTCTTTCACTGTCCTAGTCCCTCCTGTCCCTGGGATGGGTGTGTGACTTTTGAGCCTCCTTGGCCAAAGAACAAGGACTGTCTTCCTGATGTTGACTCCATGTGGTGGTGAGCAGAGTGCCAAGCACCCCTTCCACCATGATCAATAGATGTAGTATGTCCTGCTGTTAACTGGTAGTCCTCAACAGACACTGGTGCCACCCGCCCAGGGAAACCAAAAGCTGCCAGGCCACTCCCTGGCACTTGGCAAGGCAGGACTTTGCTCCTGTAGAGGCTTTCGACTTTTAAAAGCTCACATTCTCCTAACTGCTTACCACCTCCCCTGCCCCCTTCCTCCACAGTGGCTTTTTAAAAAATCTAGTCTGGGGACTGGAATATCTCTCAGGTGTATACCTGAACTTTCTTTGGTCTTTTTTTTTTTTTTTTTTAAACTAGAAGATTTGTGCTTGTAGGCTTTGTTTTCTAGGTATCCAGTGCCTGACACTAGCTGAGGAGGGGTGGGTAATTGGTTGGGGGATGTGAAAGTAAATTGGTGGAAAGATAATTTGAACAGAGGATTGGGGGAAGGAAGATAGAAGAGAGACAGGGAACAAAAGAGAAGGAGCGCAGCTGGGTATGGTGGTGCACACCTGTAATCCCAGCTACTCCAGAGACTGAGGCAGGAAGATCACAAGTTCTAGGCCAGCCTGGGAAAACATCCCTGGGTTCAATCCCTGTATGGGGGAAAGGGGAACAAGAACATAAGATTAGTACTTCTTTGCAATATCATCCAGCCCCATCCATACATACAAGTAGAAGCAGGGACTTCATCCAGTGTGTGTTGTAGTAGTTCTGCCATGGGCTGAAGGAATTAATGCAAATTCCAAGGAATTCTGGGAATGGTTTGTATGCAGAGGGTACAGATTGCTCAAGGTTTGTAATGGTCCTTGGAAATGTCAAGTGGACCCATTATTTTCCTCACCAAGCGCCTTGTCTATGGCTGGTTGATTTAAGTCGCCCTTTGACCTCATTAAAATGGGTGTATTCTCTGACAGATTACAGCTGCATAATATTGTCTAAAGCAGTTCAATAGAACTTTCTGAGATGATGAAATTATTCTATATCTACACTGTCTAACACAGAGGCCAGCAGCCACATGGGGCCATTGAGCACTTGAAATATGGCTAGTGTAGCCAAGGAACTGAATTTTTAATTTAAATTTAGATGACTACACATGAATAGTGGCTCTTCTATTACACAGCATGGGTCCAAAGTTTACCTGGGTGCTCTGGTAATGTGGGAAGGAGGCTTCATAATGCCATGGCTTGTAGGATTGTGTGAATTAGTCAGCATTTTACCTGACGTAGGATGGGTGTTCAAGAAACCTTTGCTGAAATAACTAAAATGCTACACTTGAGTGAAAGGCAGGGACTTGGCTTATATATAACGTCAGTAGTGGGAGTTGAGGCAGATAAAATTTCTCTTATGAATTCTCCCTCTACCTCCTCAGATGAAATATGGTAGCCCCTCCCCAGGTTCATTCTGTGAGATAAGGTGCTAGTCTTAGTTTCCAGGCAAGGGAAAGATACATTTCAAGTAAAGTTGAAACAAAGCTTATTCTTGAAACATAGGGACCTTTTGGTATCTGATAATAAAATATCACTTCCCAAGGAATACATGGGATTCCTTAGGAAGGGGGCTGGGAATCATGTTTTGGCTTGAACAATTCCCTGTGAACTCTCTTTCCTCTGAGCCTGGGAAACAGCATCTATCTCTTGTTAGACTGTGAATCTTCCTGCACAAATATTGGTTAATATTGTATTTTTCTCTGCTTCTGTGGCCTAAAGTACTGCATAAGTAATCTTTGTTTCCTTTTGTTTTCTCAGCACACATCCAAATAGTCAAGTCCTACTTTGCCTTCATTTGTTTTCACCCCAGCTCCCACTGCTCTTAGTTCAGATTCACAGTAACTTTTGCTTGGACTATTGCTGTGGACTCATTTCTGAGCAAACATTCCTCTAATCAGGGTCTTCATGCACAGCAAAACAGTTTCTTCACACAGGTGCCTGCCCAAGGAGGCTCAAGTTTAGCCTGCGTTCCTCTTCTCTGGTGTGAGCCTCTTTCTATGCACAGATTCCACATAATTCTGGTGGCATAGACCTTCACCGTCCAGTCTAGCAGTCACTAGCCACAAGTGGCAATTTAAATTTTAACTAATTATAATGATGCAGAATTTAAAGCTCAGTTTCTCAGTCATACTAGTCACATTCCAAGTGCTCAATAGCTACATGTATAGTATCCAGTGGCTACTATATTGGATAGTGCTGGTATAGCAAGTTTTCACCATAGCAGAAAGTTCTATTGGATATTACTAGATAGACCCTTCTTCTAGTCTAAACCATTCTAAACAATTTGCTAGTGTGAGCAATCTGTAATGCAAATCTAGGCATGTCAGTCTGTTGCTTAACAACATTAAATTATTTCCACTTCCATCAGTAGCAATCAGTTAGTAGGTGGTGAATCAATTTTGTGGGCTGCTATCAGCATTAAAAACAAAAACAAAGCAGGAAAAAGGTACTCATGGGTTTTTAGTACTGTTTTGTGAAATTATTTTTATTTTGGTTGTATTTATATTTCTTTATCTCTATAACTAGATATCCACCTCTCTATAATTTGATGTTTTATGATGTCACTGTGTTGTGAGCAAAAAGGTTCCATAAACTTGGGTTTATAGAGTATGAATCTGAGCTCTTTAGGCAGATACTGCTCTCTATAAGCTGATCTCTGGCTAACTCCTTTCTAATTCTTAACTCTCTAACGTGCACTTAACGATTAATACAGAACTGCTGCTGGTTTCATCTAAGTCACCAATCTTTTTCTTTTTCCCATCTCTGCCTTTGCTCATTCTGAAGCATTTCCTTGCACTGCCGATTCTATCTTCTCTTTGCCTGGACGCTTTCTACTCATCGTATAAACCTCGGATTAGGAAATATCTACTCCAGGAATCCGGCCCTGAAGCTCCAGGTGGCTAAGTGCCCTTCTTTGACCTTTGATAGCAACTCAAAGATATCCGTTTAGAGGCTTTAATACCACAATTACTTATTTCGTTGTTGGTTTCCGGCACTATACTGAGTTCTTTCAAGGCAAATCTTATCGTATTCACTTTTGTATCTCAAGGGAGAAGCACAGCACCTGGAGCAAACGAGGCGCTCACTCAATAAATATTTGTTCAAAGAATAAACAAGAGAATGAAAGACAAAATCAATCAACTGTGCAGACCACGCAGGTGCGACGCAGACTCCGGCCATTAGAGGGCGCCGGCGCGGCTGGGCGGGTGCGCAGGCGCGCTGCGAGGGCGGGTTCCGCTGCGGCGGCGGCGGCAGCGGCGGCGGCGGCGGTCGGGGCTGCGGCCGGGGGAAGTGAATGGTTTTACCCAGAGGGCCCTGCGCCGCCTTTCTCCGCTGGCACCGGCGCGGCTGCCAGCTCTTCCCCGGCCATGGCGTTCACGTTTGCGGCCTTCTGCTACATGTTGGCACTGCTGCTCACCGCCGCGCTCATCTTCTTCGCCATCTGGCACGTGAGTAGCGGGGGCCGGGAGGAGGACAGCGAGGCGGCGGCGCAGCCTCTCGGCGTCCCGGCCCGCGGCCGGGGCTGCGCGGCTCCCGGAGGTCTGCGCGCTGGGGGCCGGGCCTGGGCGGCCCTAGCCGGGCGCGGGTCTGCGCGCGCTCCCGGAGCTGGGGCTGCGGGGCCCGGGGCGCCGGGCGAGCGGGGCGCGGCGGAGGGCGGCCGTGTCCCGTGCAGGCCGCGCTCCGCTACTCCTCGCCGGCTGGGTGGGGCCCTGCCGTGGGCGCCCGGCTCGCGCGACCCTCGGCCCGCCGGCGGCTCCGCATCAGAGGCGGGTGTCAGGTGCGCGCCGAACCGAGGACCGTACTTGGCGTGAAGTTTCCCGAATGTTTGTTATTGAATGGATCGCCTTTCTTTTAGGGTTTCTCCAGGAGCGTGGGCACAATGAGATAGTTCTAACCTACTTTAGATGAATTTCCAGCTCTCTTTTTCGGCACTTGGTCGGAGCCTTTCATGTAGAATCACTATTTTTCGGAATCCTGTTTCCCGGCGAACTTTGATGCAGGTGGATCGATGACTTTGTTGACTGCATCTCCGAGTCCTCTCCCTCCCCCACTCCGGAATCATACTTTGATCGCGGGACTTTCTCAAGAGACACTCTTCCAAGCTACCTCTGTATTTATGGTAGCTAGATTTGGTAACAGGGGGTTTTGATTTTGAAAATGCTCAGAAACCCTAAGCTTCTCAAGATCAGTTTTATTTCTGTTACTGGCATGTTACAGGATAGAAGCACATCCTTACTGGGCCCTGTAAGGAACAAGTCATAAGTTCCCTGTGACATAGTTTTACAAAAAAAAAAAAAAAGAAAAAAAAGATTAAGGGTTTCTATTTTGCTAGCACAGAATTAGAAGCACTAAGAACACTCTGGAAATCAACATTCATTAAACATTAATCTCATTTGCTTCTGTCTTCCCTATATTCCAGTACCTTCTGGAATATTGTTATCAATTTGAATGATTGACCATATTCACTCTGATGTAAATTTTAAGTCGTTTCTTGATGACCATAGCTAATTTCTTACATATTTAGAGGGACAGAAGTATCATGTGTAGAAAAACGTCTTAAAAGATCCATTCCCTTTTGCTGAACAGTGTGATTATACACACTTATTTTAGAACCTGCGTGCTCGTGTAGTGGGGAATGTGTGTGTAGGCTGTTCACTGTGTCAGAAATAACTGCTCCTTCAAAATGCTTGCCATTAGGAACCAAAAAATTGAAGAGGTTCTTAGGTTCTTCTTGGAGAAAGAACAATATATAAGATAATGTGCGATGCCAGTTAGCCCCTTCTTACTCAGCTAATGACAAAACTAAAATGTGTGGTTCTCTTTGGTCTGTAGATGTGACTTTAAGTCACTTTCTGCTTGTTGGGTGCCTTTTTTTCTAGGCCGATGGAAAGTGACAACCAGGTTGTATTTGGCTTAAAGAAAACCTGAACTGTCCCTTTTTAAAATTTAGTTTCAGCTTTGAGAGGAATGTGTATCTCGGATGAAGTAAATAATTTTAAGTCCTATTACAGAATTATAAAAAATTTGTGACATAGATTAGTAGAGAGCTTTTATTTGTAGGGATTTCTTAGTTCAGAGAATTACTGTATTCTGTCAAAAATAACTTAAATATATATTTTAATTACTCACATGACCTTATTTCCTAAAAGAGTTTAAGTATCTTTCAGAAGATTCATTTTGAAATTTTAAGTATAAATTCCAAAAGTCCAGTTTATAATAATTGTTCTATTGGAGGATGTTTTTATGGAGATGGTATGTTAATTTAGTCATCATTCATGTGATTGATGCTCTGTGCAGCATAGAATTGGGAGCATAGATGGTTTGTTTGAAAGCCAGAAATGCAGAACTCATTTCTTCAAGGCATGTATCAAATTTGAAGGTATCCCAAATTGTGTGCTTTGGCATTTTTAGGAATTTGTTCACTTTATTGTTTTTACACTTCTGTGGAAAATTTTGTGGATGTTTTTGTTCTGCTGCATAGCTGCAAAAGGTTTGTCACCTGACTTAAGGCCACAAAATGATGCAAAGCCCCTGGTTCGATTGTTAGTACATTTTTACTTTAAAGTTCTGTTCTTTAGTGACTTTTCAGGTTAAGACTGTATTCTTCAGAGTATGAACAGAGACATTCTTAGAAAGGAATGTGTTTGCCAGGTATGGTGGCACATGCCTATAATCCTAGTACTTGAGAGGCTGAGACAGGAGGATCACAGGTTCAAGGTTAGTCTCAGCAACTTTAGCCAGACCCTCAACAACTTAGGTGAGACCTTGTTTCAAAATAAAAAAAATAGGGCTGAGGATGTGGTTCAGAGGTAGAATGCTCCTGGGTTCAATCCCCAGTACCAAAAAAAGAAAGGAAGGAAAGAAAGGTAGGTATGTGTTTGAGCACAAATGGGGATAAACTGGAGTGTTCAAGTTCATCTCTAGTGTCCCACTAAGCCTGTGTCAAGGGAGAAGCATGTGCAGATGATTAAAAATGGACCTTCTCCCTGAGGTGCACATAGTCCATTGGGACAAACAAGCCTGTACAAAAACCAAACCCCAATGTGAGAAATGCCATATTGGCTGCATTAGAGAGTCAGGAAAACCTACAGAGAGGAGTCAATTCAAAAAGAGGGGTTTTTAAAATAGAGAGTTCAGATACATAGGTATATAGGTGAGGAAAAGCTCATTTTAAGTAGAGAAAGTAACTTGAACATAGACATTGAAGAAATTGAAAATTAAAGATACCACAGTGCTATCAGTATTACAGTGCTATCAGATCATTTTAGTAATAACAACTTAAAAGTATTAAGAGTTCTTTAAATATGATTTTGGTTCTTACTGTTTTTTTTCTCCCCAGCATATATATTTTACTGTAAATTGTTACCTGTGAAGTTGGTTCACCTTTGCTTTAATAATTGTTTGACAATAGGGCAGGTTTTTGTTAAAGTGAGTGGTCCTGACTGTTTTAATTTTATTTTAGATTATAGCATTTGATGAGCTGAAGACCGATTACAAGAATCCTATAGACCAGTGTAATACCCTGAATCCTGTAAGTTATAATATAGAATTTATTTTTAGATTTTAAAATGTATTTGCTTTTAACTTGATATAATTTGAAAATGGCCAATATTCTCAGAAGCATGAAAGTTGTATGTTTTGAAGTAGGTAGAATTAAAAAATATTCTTTTTCCTGTCATGCTTGACTATTCTGACTATTATTAATCTACTGGTGATCTTGTCAGCTGTCATACTAACATTCTTCCAATCTGCTTTTTACATTGTCGGCCAAAGACAGTTGAAAAGGTCAAAAAGATTAAAAGAGTCAAAATTGCACTAAAGGTGTGTACTGCTTTTTAGTTTAATGTTTTAATGCTACGTTCATTTCATGGGGAGGGTTAGGGCATTTGTATTTGTACTGTTCTGTTCAGTGTGCTTGTACATATGCCTGTTGAGGTTTATGATTTCATGAAACTTCATGTTTATGCAAATGTTTGCTTGCTGGCCCAGTCAAGTAGGGAAAGCTGTTAAATGCTTATGCATTATTTTTATGTTATAGCCATTGGCACATGTATTTTAAATTATCTGGTGCAGTTTGAAAGTTGGTTAACATAAAATGACTTTAATAGATGGTGAGATTATTCTTAAGTTGTGGCTTATTATGAGATATTATGCAAATGAAATCTGTAGCATGGACTCACCTGCCATATCTAGTTTTATCTGTGGCAATGTGTATTTTGGAATAAATTAGTTCAGTCTTTCCTTTGATGTTTATTCAGAGCCCTTTCAATAGATAGCTCTTTTGTTGGGTTCTGCAATCTTAGAGTAATGCTGTCATTTGGACTCAAGGTGCCAAAATTTTGTAGTATACAAATGCCTGTAGATCTTGTTTCTAGTGTATTGTATATATCCATTCTAAATTTCTAAGACAGGCTTCTCTTACTCTAAGTTCTGAGCTGCAATGGACTTAGTGACAATGTGATTTCATTGTGCTTAGGGTATACAAATACTTGCTTCATTTAGGAAGCTCCTTTAGTCTGTAGGTTTCGTTTTGCCTGATTGGTCAGAAACTGAAAAGTTGTTTTTAAGAAAGTTGTGGGTATATCTTTAGGCAATAGAAAGCAATAATTTATCTTTAAAAATTGCTTAACAAAGATGAGAATTTGTGTAATGCAGTAGCCTGCTAGAGGATATTATTGGAAAAGCATCTGTAAATTCACTTTGCTACTTTTCATTGTTTCCCAGATAAATGTGACTGAAGGAATAGATTTCTAGTTTGTCCTTAGAGAACTGTTACAGTAAGATTTGATGCAGGTACTATTAAGATTTAACTTACTAGCTATTTCTCTGCTCTTGTGAAACAAAAAATGAGAAAATGGATAGCTTTCCAGTTGGAAAGTAGTAAGTGTGCCTTGTAAAACATCTTTACCTTGGTAGTTGAAAGTAATAATTACCAAGAAATTAAGAAACTGAAATTTCTCCTTTTGCAAACATGCAATAACAGTATTGCATGTTTTTTGGCTTTTTAAGACTTCATAACCAAACAATAATGAGGGTAATAATAGCTGCAGTCAGATGAGC
>PVLC010035074.1:0-16156 GCA_004027655.1 Graphiurus murinus | reverse complement strand
TACAGTATATGGGGGCAAACTGTTGTGTTCTCAAGAGAAATAGATCTATTTCAAGGTAATGACATGGCTTAGGGGCATTGGTAATATCACTTTAATAACATTATTTTATTTTTTATGTATATGATAACTATTTTGGAAATTATTCATTCCTTAAGGATAGATGAAGCCGGGCATGGTGGAGCACACATTTCCAGTACTTGGGAGGCTGAAACAGGAGGTCTGCAGTTTTGCAGCCAGCCTCAACAACTTAGTCAGGCCATCTGCAATTAGTGAGACCATATTTCAAAATAAAGGAATAAAATAGGGCTGGGAGTGTAGCTCAGAGGTAGAATGTCTCTGGGTTCCATCCCCAGTACTACACATACACACACACACACACACACACACACACACACACACACACACACAAAAGAATAGGTGAGAGAAAAGAGAGTACTACGACAAGAAGAACAAATTGAAAATGTTTTGTCAGTCATTAAATCTTGACACATATGTTTTAATTTTATTTAAATTGTACACTTTGAACAACCTAAAACAATTAAATCAATAATAATTGCAAATAATATTAAAGATAACTATTTGTGAAATAACAATACACTTTAGAAAGCTACCCCTATAGAAATAATGTCTGGAGAAATTGCAAAAGAACAATCTAGGTAGAGTTTGGTTCTTTATTCGCAAATGCTTAACTTCCATCAAGAGTTGTTTAACCTAAACCCAATTCTACCTGAATCCTTAGTTTGGAGTCAAATTGGCAGGATGGGAAAAGTCCTGGGCATTCAATTGAATTATAGGTCAGCTGTCTGAAGATTAAGAAATTTCCACTTACCAGAAATAGGAGCAAGTTGCAATAGTAATTTAAGTGGTTCAGATTACTGGGAGATGTCAGTAAGTGTTAGGGATCAAGATAATATACAGAACAGGAGAAAAAAATCAATTGAAAGAAAATATTTTGAATCAAGAGTTAGTGCTAGATGCTAAGCTCCTTTAAGAACCAATATACCTGTTGGTGGGTATTAGTTAAAAAGCAAACAAACAAACAAACCAAAAAACTTATAGTCATGGAGAGTAAGGGAGTATTTACTGAGATTCTGCTATTTTCTTTTCTTCTTTTTTTTTTGCGGTACTGGGGATTGAACTCAGGGGCATTCTACCTCTGAGCTATACCCCCAGCCCTATTTTTTATTCTTTATTTTGAAACCGGGTCTCACTAAGTTGCAGAGTGCCTCACTAGGTAGCTGAGGCTGGCCGAGAACCCGGATCCTCCGGTCTCAGCCTCCCGAATGCTGGGATTACAAGCGTGCACCACCACGCCCGGCTTGAGATTCTGCTATTTTCAAGTATAGAAATACATGTTTTACTTTATTTACTTTACTTAATTCTCCTAATTCTACAGGGTAGGAATCATTTCACAATGAGGAAAGAAATAGATAGACACCAAACAACTTGCCTAAGAACACAGATAGTGACAGTCTAAATTGGACCCTTGTTCTGCTTACCCTTAAAACCTATAATTCCTTCCACCATACCATATAGACACAGGTTAGGTTGGCAGAGGGAATTTTGGAACTGCATACAAGTCTAGATTGGGGAAATATGTAAACCTTGCTTCACAGTACTCAAAAGACATTAAGAGGTGTGGCTTAGAGTGTGCCTGTGACAAGAACAGCTGCTTTCTCATTCTCTTGAGGATTAAAGAAGATTGTAGGTAACCATGCGAGGAGAAACCAGGCTTGGTGATAACTACAGTCCATCTGACATGAGACAATCTCCCACTGAGACTGAGCTTCTGAAATCAAAGGAGAGAACCAGCAGGGCAGTTGTCTGGGCCCTAGACAAAGGATGGGGTTCAGGGGCTTGAGAGCTCTTGGTGTCTCTAGTCTGGTCTACATCTTTTGCTAATTATGGATCCTGTCAGAACCTCTTCCTGCCCTTTTAGTGGTCCCAATCCCCCCCCCGCCCTTTGTGGTACTGGAGATTGAATGACTTAGGGGCATTCTACCTCTGAGCTATACCCCCAGCTCTTTTCTATTTTTTGTTTTGAAATAGGGTCTTGTTATGTTGCTGAGAGTCTTGCTACTTGCTGAGGCCATCCTTGAATCTGTGATCCTCCTGTCTCAGCCTCCCAAGTACTGGGATTATAGGTGTGAGCCACCACACCTGGCTATGGTCCCAGTTCTTAATCAGGCTCCAGGCCCTTTTAGTGCTAACGGCTTCCTGCTATTGCTAGTTCTGGGGTGCCTCAGCATCTCTTGTTGATTCCCTTAACCTTTTCTCTGATAAAAAGCCCCTTCAAAGACAATAGCTGAGAATGCAGACTGATTCTTTAGGCTCTCCCTGTTAGAATAGAAAGCTTACATCAGAGGAGGCCAGCAGCTGAGTCCCTACAGCTAGCAGGATCCCCTTCAGCAGGCCAAAGCCCAGATGGTCTGACAACAGGAGCAGGCACCAGACCACTAGGGACAGGCCATCCAGGCAATGTCTGAAGACAGGCGTGGAGCGTGCCAAATTTGGGCACAAATCATCCAAGGTAGACATTTCCAGATTCCCCAAGTGTGTGTGTGTATGTGTGTGTGTATGTGTGTGTGTGTGAACACACACGCATGCTCGCACATGTTGGGGACAGATGAGAAGTAAGAAGCATGGCTGCTCTGACAGAAAGTTCATAGGGGAGGTCTTTGGATAGACACACACCATGCTTAACTAACACAATTCCAGGCACACTAAGCCAGAAGTCCTGCACTATGTATGGGGTGTGGAGGAAATTGTATGTGCCTTTGGACATGTGCATGTGTCCTTTTTCCTGTGATGGGGGATGTCTGTGACTGCTCCTCTCAATGATAAAGAATAATTGCCAACATTTGTGAGTGCTTGCTACCTGCCAGTCACTGTTCTAAGTGTTTTACATTTATTTATTTATTTATTTGTTTATTTGTCATTTTGTGATACTAGGGATTGGAGCCAGGGGTGTTCTACCTCTGATCTACACCCTCAGCCAAGCTCTATTTTTAATTTTTAAAATTCTTTTTATTGTGTTTTTATTGGTGCATTATAGTCTCACATCATAATGTAAATCATGTTGACAGGGATATATATACATGCACACAGCACTTGGTGGCTCCTCCCCATTTCCCCCTTCCCAATACAGAGTACTGGGATTGACGTTGGCATATTCACATATGTACACATAGTCGATGGTGGTATTTCCATTAATGAACCTCAGTCTTCCCCCTCCTCTTCCCTTAGACCACCTCCCTGGCTCCACTGAGGTTTCTCCATTATCTGGAGTCCCTCAGTTACTCCCTAGCTTGTGCATATTAGAGAAAACATATGCCCTTTCACTTTCTGTGACTGGCTAATCTCACTTAACATAATATTCTCCAGGTCCTTCCATTTTCTTGCAAATGACATAATTTTATTCTTCTCTTCTATACTGTTGATGGGATTGCAAACTAGTTCAACTGCTATGGAGATCAGTGTGGAGATTTCTCAGAAAGCTGAAAATGGATCCATCATTTGAACCAGCTATACGACTCCTGGGTATCTTTCCAAAGGACCCGAAATCAAAGAACTACAGTAATATATGCATACGCATGTTTATAACAGCACAATTCACAATAGCCAACTTAGGTGTCCATCAACAGATGGATGGATTACAAAATTATGGGAAACACACACAGTTCTATTTTTTATTTTGAAACAGGGTCTCACGAAGTTGCTGAGACTGTCCTCTAACCACTGAACCTCCTCAGTCCCTCCCAAGTACTGGGGTGTGTGTCACCACTCCCAGCTCTCCAGTCACTCTTAGTCTGGCTTCCATTCCCTTCAGCGGGAACTAGCGTCATGCCTTTTCCGGATGAGGGACAACTCTGGCACAGAAGCCAGAGGTCTCCCAGTTAGGAACACTCCGAGTCGGAACTAACTCAAGTAGCCTGGTTCTCCTCTGCCTCCCCGTCTCATCATCCCTCGCTGTCTCCGGGCTGACTCTGGACTCCTAAGAGGAAGAGTGTGCTTCTCTATTCATGCTCTGCTCACACTCAAGCATCCAATGCCTCGTTGCCGTTTGTTGATTCAGTGAATGGACTTTTTGCTAGGCAGCGAGGACCGGGTAAACCCCAGTCCTCTACACTCCTTAGGGGCAGACGGCAAACTTTCTTTCCCAGGATTAGCTGCGGAACTTCCGCAGGACTAGTGGCTTTCTTCCACGGCTCTGCACCCAGCTTATCGATTCCTGACCAGGGCCCTGCACACAGCCAGGCCTTAAGCTGAGCCCCTTGTCTGCAGCAACAGGGAAAGGCACCGCGGGCAGCGCCCTGAACAAACCAGAAAAACAGCCCTCCTCTGCTCGGGAGCCCAAGGCAGGGCACGGTCACAGCGCGGCTCTGCCCTGAAGGAGCGAGGACAGCCCGGAGCAGATCACCTGCCCGCCCCGCCCTTCCCGCCCGCCGCCGGAGGTCTACCGCGCCCCGCCTGCTGGGTGGAGTGAGAGCTCCGGATCTTCGGACTCTGCACCCTTAGGTGTGTGGCTCCGGCCTCCCGGCGGAGCTGCCCAGCCCTCCGCGGCCGGCTCATGGAAGGGGCCAACCCCCCACCGCCGAGAGAAGAGCTGGAGCTGTCGGTGCTGGAGCGGCAGCCCGAAGAGCAGACGCCCCTCAACGGAGCCGTCCAGGTGCTGCCTGCTTCGGCCGAGGACCTCAGCCCAGCCCAGGTAAGGCTCCCCGGCGCTGACGGACTCGCCCGCCGCGGGATCGCGGGACAGGGACCCGGCACCCACAGCGCCTAGCGTTTCCAGCCAGCTCTCGAAGGTCCCAGACCTGGAACGAGGGTGCCGTGTGCTGGAAGGTTCTGATGGTGAGCAAGGACAGGCCCCTTTTGGCCCGAGCCCGCCCGCACCCCTCCAACCCCTCCGACCCTTCTGACCTCCCCCGCCCGGTGGCACTCTAGGAATCCTAGAGGGGAAGTGTGGCCGCTCCTTTCTTCAGAGAGAAAATTCCCAGAAAATAAACGTGTTTTTTTTTTTTTTTAAGTTATGCAACTTTTAGCAAGGCTCAGCAGCGCACGCGGTCTGTGATCCCAGTGCTTGGGCAGCAGACAGGAGGATCGTAGGTTCGAGGCCAGCGCGAGCTATCTATTTGAAAATAATTGTAAAATAGGACTGGAAGTATAGCCTCTCGGTTCAATCCCCAGTAAACACACACACACACACACACACACACACACACATACACATACACACACACACGTGTTATGTAACTTTTTTGTTAGAATGAGAGTGACAGTCTCCTTCCCCCCCCCCCAAGCATCTCTTCTGCCTCTCTCTTAACGTTCTTAGGCTCCGGCTTTCACCCCCGTCCTCCGTCCTCCATCTCCTTAAACTGACCCTACTGCCCCATCCCCGATCGAGATCCACCACTGCTCAAAACCCTTTCTACTTTCTTCTAGCTTGGCCATTTGATTCCACAGGAAGAGAGAGACAGGATAGGGGCGAAGAGACAAAGCAGCAAGGACAAGAAGGGCTGGGCTGGCCTGGAGATGGGGCCAGGATGAAATAATTTCAGTGGGAGGGAAATAATTTCAAAGTTCTTGTGCCCACACTAGATGACCTCCTGTGCTTTTGTCTCCTTTTAATCTCTAAGGAAGTCCCCTGTGATGTTTGGGTGGAGTTCTTTTCTGACTGAACTCTAGCAGTGACAGGGACATTATTCACTCACATCAAATACTTGTAAAACATCGGAGTTTGAATTCCGAACCGGCCACCTTCTGATTAACCCCTGAGATTGGCTTGTGGTTTACTGGATACACAGAACTCCCCATGCACATAGTTTTAACAACTTCTCCACCTCCACCCCCATTGACTGTCCGACTGTTGATTTTTAGGGAGAAACAGGAAATCCTCTCAGTACTCTGTATTGAGAAGGGGGGAGATGAGGAGGGGGGGCACCAAGTGCTGTGTGCATGTATGTCATTGTCAACATGATTTACATTATGTGAGACTATAGCACACCAATAAAAGGACATTAAAACAAAAAGTCAGCTGGGCGTGGTGGCACAGGCTTGTAATCCCAGCATTTGGGAGGCTGAGACCAGAGGATCTGGGTTTGCAGCCAGCCTCAGCTACCTAGTGAGACACTCTGCAACTTAGTGAGAACCTGTTTCAAGATAAAGAATAAAAAATAGCTCAGAGGTAGAATGCCCCTGAGTTCAATCCCCAGTACCACACACACACACACACACACACACACACACACACACACACACACACACAAAAGTCGAAAATGTTACTTCTGCTCCACATTGACTCCTGGAAACACTGTGGAGTGAAGTCAGCCTTTATAGGTAGCTTGGAGAGTAAGTGGGTACCTCACATTCAAATGAAATAGGACCACAGAAGAATGAAGTTTGGACAAGATGGCTCACTACTGGTCAAGTGGCCACTACCTGGACTTGCTGTTATGGGTCCTCGAGGGCAGAGTCAAGGCATGGAAATTGAGAATACTCACCTCACTTTAGCTAGACCCAGGTCACCCCCAAAACTGCATGGTTTGAGATTGCTCTGGTGACGCCTCCACTGATATAAAGTGTGTCTCAGGGGCCAGGCTCTCCAATGGTGGTAATGTGCCCAGCCGGGCTTCTAGGAGGCCTGGAATGCAGATAGGAAACAGTTGAGGAGTGGTAGGTGCCAATTCGGCTAGGGTATCAGTATTTTATAATTGTTTAGCGCCTGCCTTGCAGAGATAGAGCTTTCATGTTCTAATGACTTCCTTGTTAGTCAGATGCTTGCAGATATCCTAGACTCCCTTGTAATTTAGCTTTGTAGGTCACCAAATAGGAAAGATGTGGTGACCCACAGAATGGAGAGAAGGTGAAGGGCTAGGTGAGACTTGGAGTGCATGCTAGAAATATTTGCAGAGAAAACTTTAAAAAGGAGGAGGTGGAATCCTTTACTTAATGTGTTAGTCATCCTCTGGTTCTCTGGAATAAGTTGAAGTATATTTCAACTTGAAAAGTCAATTAATGTGGGTCATTAAGTGTTGGCTGGCACAAATAAAAGATTCAGACACTCTACAATCTCGTGTGTAGGTCCCTAAACTGTGTATTAAGATTTCTTGTTTTGAGCTGTAGCTTAAGTTTATGTATTTTCATGAGCCATATGTTTTGTATCTATCATATGCCAAACACTTGTGATACATAAATGCATTTAATTATGACAACAAGCTTAAAGAGGAAGGTGTCAGTATTCTGATTTGATAGATGAAGGAACTGAGGCTCAAAGAAATGACCACAATGCTTATATTTGCTCAGGGTGCTTCTGAAGTTTGAACTTAGGTTTTTGCCATGTCATATTTATGCTGTTTCCATTTTTATCTACCCATAACTTAAATATATAAATGTAACATAACTTATACTCATTTATTTGTAGTTACCTAAATATAAACCATATATTATTAATTTCTATACTTTATATCCCTCATTTAAAGTAATTTAATTGAAATAAGAAGTGAGTGGCCCATCTGACTGATGAGGGGTTGCAGTTGGATGGGTGGGTGGATGAGAGGTAGGAATCAGTTCTGGGATCATTGGGAAGAAGACATTCCATACAGTGAGTATCTTCTTTCTTGGAAGAACTTGATTGGGAAAGTATACAAAGGAAGTAGAAAAAAGTATATATATATATTTTAATCTTCTCAACCTGAAGCTTTGGAGAAAAAAATATTAGCTACTGAGCTGTACTTTGCCTGATGTTTCTGTAAATACATCAATATCATTGGATCAAAAGTAAAAAAGAAACTATTGGTCATTGATTGACTCTGTTTTCTTTTATGGCTCATCTAGGGGTTCTGACTCAGAAGTCCCAGAGACATTTTAAGTGATGGTAGCACCATTAGAATAATAATAAATAGTTGAATTGATAGTCTTTAAGCAAGCCAGTCTTATTTGAGTGGGCTAGCTGAAAATTAGCCCTATTGCTACCTGTCGTTCAGTCTAGGACAAAAATCAACTGGCTCTCTTCTGCTTGGATCAAATAAGTAGATCAAATGCCACTTGATTAAAAACTACAAATTATCCTGTGTACTAAGAAAAATTCCTCTGAGCTATGTAATATCTGCTCCCAATTGATTGGGCTAAAGAGAAGCTTTCTTGATCTAAGAGATAAAATAGTCCTACCATTGTGGCTTGAAGGGTGATGTGAATACCTAGGGGAGTGTTCAGAGGAAATTCCCCCAAATTTTGGAACCATATAATGCAATTATAGCGTGTCAGATGGTAGGTTGTAAGTATTTATGGAAGGCACCTTGTGGAAGAACCTGCCTGTGGCCTCTTCTGACCTAGAGGTTGGGCAAGAAAGACTGAAGAAGCCAGTTAAGGAGGCAGTGTGTCTTTGTGATCCAGTTTTGAAGGGGACTTAGCACACACAGTACCTCCCTATAATACTGGAAGTTATTACCCCTCAAGGCCTGTGAGAATCTCTGACAAATAACTGATTCCTTGGTTGATTCTAGTACACATACAGGCAAGAAGCACTGTTATAGTCTATTGATTGGCTGGGAATGGCTGAGAGACTGTTACTTTATAATGATTTAAAGTCCATGAAGACTAGTGATGTGGGAGAGAGTGATCAGTGGTATTGCTCATTGGGCTGGGAACAGGGCAGAGGAGGGCTCCCAGCTGTAGGAGGGCAGTTTTGGGCTGGACAGGAAGAGGAATTTCCTTGATGAGGACTGATGTCATTCTTAGCTGAGTTCCTCCAGGAAGTCACAGAGTAATTGGTCTTTCCAACCACAGAGTCCTAACTTACAGTTTCTAAGGAACAGCACAGCGATAGTGCAAGTGAGTGTCAAGAATTATCCAGGCTTGGCTTTGGCTCATTTAAGATCATTTCCTTTCCTACTGATCTTTATGACCTGGTTGCTTCCTGCATAAGGACTGAAAACAGCACAAGACAGTTTTGGTCTGATGAGCTCTGTAAGTGGAGAGATGTTTCTGTCCCCTGAGAAAATAAGGAGTCTTTGTACTGGAACTTCTTTTTCTGTCTGTCTTCTTGATTCCATGGCTTTGGAATAGTTCTTTAGTCCTCATTGGTGGTGAGAGGTGGCTCTATTCCTGAACTCCAGGTACACATGTAACTCTAGAGGGTTTCGCTCTGTAGGAGTCCCCAGCAGGACTTTGACTGCTCCTTATACACTGTGACACACTGGGACCAAGAATCCAACCCTTAGGGGCTCTACCAACTAACATCTCCTCTAGAACTTCTCAAAGTATATCCTTAAAACTTTTGGAGCCTTCTGCATCCAACCAACACACATTTATTAAATGCCTGTTACCTGTAGGAAGCACAATTGTGGGGTAAAAGAACAGGGAAGTTCAAGAACCGCTCCTCCCTCTGTGTGGTTTCAATTTACCCAGGGAGATAAGGCCAGTCTCTGTTTGCATTTGAACACGAAACCCACAGGACAGTGAGACACAGTCAGCAGGTGAGCTACCAGACAGCTCTTTTTCTGGGAGCTTCACTAAGGGGGTGAGGGCTCTAGACTGACTGGGGCTCTCAACCCTCATAAAGCAGTCTTTGCTTTAGGAGGTTTAAAGTGACAAGCCAGAGCCTGTTCCACCTACAATGTCTGGGTGTGTGCCAGCCAAAATCTCGCCCTGGTGATTCTGATGGGCAGCCAGGCTGCAGAACCTCTAACTGAGAAAGTTTGGAATGTAGTCCTGATGTGGACTAGCAGTTTGCTTTCTCAGATAGCCATCACCAAGATAAGGATGAGAGAGAATGCAAAGGAGTGTCTGCTCAGGAGGAAGCCTCTTGGCCCCCAGCTGTTGCTTTGTGGGGCAGGTGGGTGGGCACTTGGAGGAAAGACTGAGGAGTGATCCCTCCTCTGATTGAGCACTGTGTTAGTCAGCTCTTTGTTGCTGTGACCAAATACCTGAGAAGAACAGCTTAAGGAGGAAAGACTTATTTTGGTTCATGGTTTCAGCCCACCCACGGTTGGTTGGCTGCATGCCTTTAGGCCTGAGGTGAGGCAGAAGATTACAGAAAGGTGTGGTGGAGGACAGAGGCCCAGCTCCTGGCTGCTGGGAAGCCAGGTGGAGAAGGCAGGCTTGGGGCATGATACAGTCCCCAGAGTATGCTGTCTGTGGTTCCACTTAGGAGTTTCTAACTTTATGGTGATGGTGAGAAAGTGATACACACTGAATTTAGAATTTAGACTTTTGATCTTTTTTTTGGGGGGGGGGGTGCATTGTAATTATATATCATAGTGAGGTTCAGAGTGACAAATACATACAGGAACACAGCATTTGTTGTGTGCTTCCCTCCAGTTCCCACTTTGCTCCCCCCAGACTTTTCATCTTTTAAAAATTATTCTAAATATTAACTCATATCAATCATATAAATTAATGGGTTTTGCTGTGATTTTTCCATATGTGCATATATTGTGCTTTAATCCTATCTTTCCCTCCCTCTTACCCTCTCTTCCTTTCCCTCCTAGTCCTGCTTCATCTTTCAGGTCATCTTTTAGTGTCCACATATGAGAGAAGACATGCGGTTGTCTCTCTGTGTCTGGCTTATTTCACTTAACATGATACTCTGGTTCCATCCATTTTCCTGCAAGTAACATTTTGCTTTCATTTTCATTCATTTTACTTTATGGCTGAATAATATTGCATTGTGTTTACATACCATATTTCCTTTGTCCATTCATCTGTTGATGGGCACCTAGGCTGATTCCATAACTTGTCTGTTGTGAATAGTGTCACAATAAGGTAGGTATACAGGTATCTCCTTTGTATGCTGACTTCATTCCCTTTGGGCATATAGTGTGGAGTGCTATAGCTGGATCATATGGTAGATCTATTTTTAGTTTCTTGGGGAGACTCCATACTGGTTTCCATAGTGGCCTCTCACCCTGTACAAAACTCAACTCAAAATGGATCAAATAAGTCAGGTGTGGTGCTATACTCTTGTAATCCCAGTACTTGGGAGGCTGAGACCAGAGGATCCGGGTTCGTGGCCAGCCTCAGCTACTTAGTGAGGCCCTCCTAAACTTAGTAAGACCCTGTTTCAAAATAAAGAATAAAAAATAGGGCTGGGAGTGTAGCTCGGAGGTAGAATGCCCCTGGATTCAATCCCCAGAACTGGAAAAAAAAATGCATCAAATACCTAATATGAGACCTGGAACTTTGAAGCCATTGGAGGAAAACATAGGGGAAACCCTTCAAGATATAGTCACAGACAATGTTTTTCTGAATAGAACTCCAATAGCTTAAGAAATAAAAACAAGAACTGACAAATGAGATTATACAAAATTAAAGAACTGTTGCACAGCAAAGGAAACAATCAACAGAATGAAGAGACAGCCTACAGACTAGGAGAAAATCCTTTCTAGCTGTTCATCCAGTAGAGGATTAATGTCAAATATACAAAGAATTAAAAAAAAAAAAAAAAACAACAACTTAACAACTTAACCAAACAAAAATGGCCAAATGATCTGAACAGGCAGTTCTAGAAAGAAGTACAGATGACCAATAAATATATGAAAAGATGCTCCCCATCTCTAGCCCTCAGGGAAATGCAAAGCAAAACTTACATTGAGGTTCCACCTTACTTGTCAGAATACTTATTATCAGAAAAATAAAAGAGTCACAAATGCTGGCAAAGACGTAGAGAAAAAGAAACTCTTAGTAAATTGCTGGTGGAAATGCAACCTAGACTTTTGATCTTTTCCTGGTGTTATATGCAGCTATGATACTCTATCGTGATGCTGGGCAGCGGCAGCTCTCAATTAGCCACATGACTGAGAGAATAAAACAACTGACACTCTACGGAGTACTGTGTTGCTAAGCTTGATGTTTGCTAACTTATGTGTATTAAATGCGTTTTCAATTTGTGATGGGCTTAGAGGAATAAAACCCCATCGTAAATTGAGCAGCATCTGTATTTTAATGTTGAGAACATTGGAGCCTACACATTTCAGTGGCTGGTTTAAAGTCTCCCCACCTTTATTTTTTAAAATATATTTTTATTGGTGCATTACAGTCTTACATCAACAAAAGCAAAAATTTCCCCTTCATAATCCGTCATTTCTCAAAGTATCCATGTTGGAAGTACCTAATGGTGCAGTGGAGAGGAGAAGAGCCACAGAGCCATTAGGGGTAGTGGAGGCTCTGAGAGTACGGGTTCTCCAGGGCAGCCAGGCATCCTCTGACTGGGAGTTGCACGGGTGAGGCCACGAGGCTGTGTGAAGAAGGGAGAGTGCTAGAGCTTTGTGGTGACACAGGCAGGGATTAGTCTTGGCTAAACTTTTGGAACTGTGAGTTTGAAATGGGCTAGTGCATCCCTTGAAGGGCTGTTAGGATAGGATTAAGTTGAATAACACTGGTGCTCGGTAAACCAAAGGAGCTATAATGATTTCTTGACCTTACACTCTGCCTCACACACTGCAGCTTTTTTTTTAATGTCCTTTCACAGACATTACTACTACTACTATTACTACTACTACTACTACTACTATACTACATAGAATCTGGGCCACAGCAGTAACCTCTTAGCTTTTTCTGGATGTGTCCAATTCAAACTACACATCATTTGTCTCTCTCACTATTTTTTTTGGGGGGGGGAGTATACTGGGGATTGGACCCTGGGGCAATCTACCTCTGAGCTATACCTCCAGCCCCACCCCCCCTTTTAAAATTTTAAAACAGGGTCTTGCTAAGTTGCTGAGGGTGTCACTATTTCAGAGGCTGACCTTGAACCTACAAACCTCCTGTTTCAGCCTCCCAAGTACTGGGATTACAGGTGTGTGCACCATGCTAGGCTTTGCTTTTCTTTTAGCTCTTATGTTTCAAAACCTCCAGCAGGTCGCCTGTGCACACCAAATTGAGTCCAACCTGCTCTGGTAGCAGTCATACCCTCTGGAGTTTGCTCCAACCCTCTGTTTCTCTAATCTTAACTTTCACTGCTTACCTCTTGACACCCACATTCCCATCTTCAGACTAGTCTACTTGTCAGTTCCATTAGGAAGCAGCACTGTGTTTGCTCTTTCACTGGTTTGGAATGCATTAAAAAAAATAAATCCATCTTTCACACAGAAAGACAAATACAGCATGTTCTCATTTATATGTGGAAGATAAAAAATTGTATCTCATAGAAACAGAAAGTAGACTAGTGATCATCAGAGCCTGGGGAGGATGCAGGCGAGGGAGGGATGGAGACAGGATGGTTAACAGGTACAGGAGTGCAGGTGGGCAGGAGGAATAGCTTCCGATTTCTGTAGCAGAGTAGGGTAACTATGATTGACAACAGTTAATTGTATATTTCAAAATAGCTAGTGGAGAGGATTTGGAAAGTTCCCAGCCCAAAGAAATGATACTGTTTGAGGGGATGGATATGCCAGTTACTCTGATTTGATCATTACACATTTTACATGGGTGTGAAAATATCACACTGACTTCCATCAATATGTAAAATTACTATGTTTTAATTAAAATTAAAAAAATTAAAACTGTAAAAAAAATCCATCTTTAAAAATCCTAGCTGGGTGAGGTGGTGCACATTTGTAATCCCAGTACTTGGGAGACTGAGACAGTAGGATTGCAGGTTTATGGCCAGCCTCCGCAACCTGGTGAGGTGCTCTGCAACTTAATGAGATATTGTTTCAAAATAAAAATACATAAATAAATAAATAAATAAATAAATAAATAAATAAATAAATAAATAGGATTGGGGGTATAGCTTAGAGGTAGAGTCCCCTGGGTTCAATTCCTAGTAAAGCAAACAAACAAACAAGAAATTCTGTCTGTCTTCCCCAATTCAGAGCCCCAGAGCATTTTCTTGCTATCTTCTTTGTGAAGTTCCCTTCTGTCCCCACTGTATCTTTTTGTAAACATGATTCAGTAGAAGATAGCTCCTGGAGGTCAGGGTCCTGCTGCCTTCATTTCTGTATCTCTAGTCCCTAGTAGTTATTCTAGAACGTTTCTTTGAAATCAGCCGACTGTCTCACAATCTCCCTTTGCTTTCTAGCCTAAAAAGGAAAGCCCCTGGAGCTCCTGTAATAAGAATTTGTTTGGAAGGTGTAAACTGTGGATGGTCATCGCCTCCATTTTTCTAGGACTTGTTTTAGTGATCATCATAGGCTTATGTGTCCTTGGAGGTAAGAGAATTTTGATGTGACTGTGTTAATAAATTTCAAGGACTTGTTTGATGCTTGTGACTTATCCTGATGGAAAATGCACTCACTGCTATTTCACTGTTTGTAACATGAGTTGAAAGCTGGTTTTGAATACTATGTTGTGTGGGTGGTAAGTATGTAAGATTCTTGTTTTTTTTTTTTTTTTTTGTTGTTAGTTGTTTGTTTTATAAACTCCAAAAGAAGAATAGAGAGCAGTATTTTACTTTAAGTTACTGATGCTGGTCTTGAACCTCAAATCCTGTCTCAGCCTCCCAAGTACTGGGATTACAAGTGTTAGTCACTACGCCCAGTGCCCAGAGTGCTTTACTTTAAATTCTGCTCAATAGCTGGGTGTGGTGGTGCACGCCTTTAATCCCAGTATTTGGAAGGCTAAGACAGGAGGATCACAGGTTTCAGGACAACCCCAGCAATGTAGTAAGACTCTCAGCAACCTATGAGACCCTGTTTGAAAACAAAATTAAATGAATACAAAACATAAAAAGGGCTGGGGTGTAGCTCAGAGGTAGAATGCCCATGGGCTCAGTCTCCAGTACCAAAACCAAAACAAACAAAACTTGAAAATTTTCTCATAGATCTTGAAGAGATTTCTTAAAATTTTAACTTAAATAAGCACTAATATGTATTTTATTACATCTCAGTACCTGCTAGTTTAATTTTTTCTTCTTACCATTTCTTCAATAAATCAAATTTACCTGGCATACTTGATATAATGAAAAAGTAGTGAGTAATGTATTTAACTTTTAAGACAACTTTGTAGATGCATGTGTCTAAAAGCTATCATTTTAAGTTATTTTAGAAATAGCTTAATGTTTGTTTTATATGCGTATATAAATAAAACACATCTTGTAATGATATACTTTACATATGTTTATATCATTTTATTTATTTTGAATTTAAAAATAATACATGTGGGATAGAGATATAGCTCAGTGGTAGGACCACTTGCCTAGCATGTGGGAGGCTCTGGGTTCAATCCAGCAACACACACTAAAATAAAGAGTAAAATTAAAGCTGGGACAGCCGGGCGTGGTGGCGCACACTTGTAATCCCAGCATTTGGGAGGCTGAGATCAGAGGATCCAGGTTCGCAGCCAGCCTCAGCTACCTAGTGAGTTACTCCGCAACTTAGTGAGACTCGGTTTCAAAATAAAGAATAAAAAATAGGGTTGGGGGTGTAGCTCAGAGGTAGAATGCCCCTGAGTTCAATCCCCAGCACCACAAAAAAAAAAAAAAAAAATTAAAGCTGGGTATGGTGGCACACTCCTGTAATCCCAGTACATGGGAGGCTGACACAGTAGAATCTCAGGTTCAAGCATAGCCTTAGCAACGTAGTGAGGCTTAGAGTAACCTAGTGAGATCCTGTTTCCAAACAACAACACCAACAAAAAGTAAAAAGAGCTGGGGGTGTAGCTCAGAGGTAGAATATCCCTAGGTTCAATCCCCAGTACCACAAAACACAAGCAAAATAAAGAGAACATTCGAAAAATATATGCTCAGTTACTCACAAACCCCATTCATATTATTAATAGCTTGTTATTCTTTCTTCTAGTCTTTTTCTTACTTGTATTTTTAAAATAATTTGAGATCAGGCGTTTTTACAGTCCATGGTGTACCTTTAGGACTTTAATGTTAGAGTAAGATAATTTTGTGACATCAAGAATTCTTTGTGAACATCATTTAAAAAAATGGCTGATGTTTAAATCTTCCACATCATCTTTAAGTTTTTTAAGTAGTTACTAATTTTTTGTGTGTGATTTTTGGTATAACTAAAGTTTCTATTTGTACATGAGGGTGATGGTAGAGAGGGAATATCCAGAACTGGGATCCACTGAGGGTGATCTGGCCTCCATGAGCATTTGGGTTCAGTCAAGCTCTTAGTGGCAAACCCAGTTGTAGAATAAGAGCAAACATGGGGAAGGAGCTCCTGAATCTTTCCAGAGGAGGTGTTTAGGAACTTTCTTTAGAAAGTAG
>PVLC010035073.1:0-16542 GCA_004027655.1 Graphiurus murinus | reverse complement strand
CTGGCTGCATCATTTATTTTGTGTGATTATTAGCAAGTTTTAAATTTCTCCAGACCTCCATTTTCTCATTTGAAAAGCAGAGGCAATAATAATAATAATACCTAGTTCACCTATTCTGAGGATTAAATAAGATGACAGACACCTGGAAGTGATTATGTGCCCAGTATACCATCTGTATATTATTAATGCCTTTTTATTCCTTCAACAATCAGTAAAATGGACTCCTATATTCTCTTCCCCAAATTAAGTCTGGACACTTGTTTTTTGCATTTTTAAATAATTATTTGTTAATTAAACTTAATATAAGTAAACAGTGAGAATTTATTTTTGCATGGAATATACCTAAATTTTTGTCACTTAATGGTATACATAGTATGATTGATTTATGCAGACACATCTATTCTTCTGTAATTATATAAAAAAGAAAATAGAGCCCCTGCTTTATTAGAAAGTTTCATTTTGAATATGTATATGTTTTAGCATTTGGAAAATGTCATTCATTTCTATTTTGAATACGAAATAACATATTAAAATCACAAATGGGACAATAAATTCTGAAGTACTGAATAGTATGAAAACTAAAATAATTTGATAGGATATCAATGTAAAAAATAGTGAATTGCTAATTTAGAGAAGTGACAGGAACAAGCCCACAGAGAAAATTATAAGAATGAAATTGCATGCCATATTTTGAAAAGTCAGAAAAAGGTGTTCACTATTTAGAATTGAGACCATTGATTATGTAGAATAAGAAGCCTTCAAACTATTTCTACTTATAAATTATCCAAGCATTTATGTTCAAATATTGTCCTTCAGTTACATTCTTTTCCCCTTTTTCTTAATGAAAATATAAATCCAACATAAGCATAATTAGAGAATGAATTCAGTTATGATTTTTTAAAAGTCAGTTTATGCAAATACAAACTACACTGAGTTTTCGTCTAACTCTAGTGGTTAGAATGGTAGTCATGAAGGATACAAACAATAGTAAATGTTAGAGAAGATTTGTGGAAATAGGAACACTTAGACGCTGTTGGTACACTTGAAAATTATTACAGTAGCTATGGTGGTAAGTGTGGAGGTTCCTTAGAAGAGTGGGAATGGAACCACAAAATGACCCAGGTGTAACATTCCTGGGTACCTTTCCAAAGGAAACAAAGTCAGAATATTATAGTGATATATGCATATCCATGTTTATATCAGCACAATTTGCATTAGCCAAATTATGAGACCAGCCTTGGTGTCTGTCAATAGATGAATGGATTAGAAAACAGTGGTTTATATACACAATGGGATTTTACTTATCCATAAAGAAGAACAAAAGTATGTGATTGGCAGAAAAATGGATGGAACTTGAAAATATTACGTTAAATGAGATTAATCATCTCAGAAAGTGAAGAGCTGTGTGCTTTCTCTGTATGTGGAAGCTCAAATGAAATTGGAAAGCAAAAGAAACTTCAGATAAATGAGGAGAGATAGCAGGAAGTGGGGATATGGGGAGGCGGAGGGGGCACCAAGTGCTATGTGCATGTATGTCATTGTCAACATGATTTACATTATGATGTGAGACTATAATGCACCAAAAAAAAAGCACATTAAAAAAAAAGAAAAGAAAAAATGGAATGGAATCTGGAGAGGGAGGAGTGGAGGATAGGAAGAAAAGGAGACTTAATGAAAAAAATAGTTCAATAATGTTGGGCAAATGTATGAAGCTGTCAATACTAATATCGACAGTATGTATGGGAAAGGAGAGAAACTGGGGTGGGGGAGGGAGCAGGGTGAGATCCAGAGGGGAACACATCAGGTTCTATGTATATAAATGTTTCCATTGCCTGAAGCTCATTATAGTATATAATTTCAATGCACTAATAAAGAATATTTCAAACATCAGTTTATTTTTCATCACAACTTACAAATATCTAATCATATTTTGTTTCAATTAATACATTATAATTTTAAATAAAGTAGGGGGAAGCTTCATACTTTTTAATGCTACATTTGTTTTAATAACCAATACAATAAAAAGTGCAAGAAATGCAATTTATAAACTCTGGCCATTCAATGAGTGTTAATTGAATTCACAGCATTCTATATCCCATGCCAGATAATGGAAACACATATTTAAAACCAACATATGGCTTCTGCTTTCATGGGAATTAAATATTTGTATACTTTGAGGTATGACACGGACAGCAATAATTTTTCCAAATTCATTAGCTCCTTTCAAGCACTCTGCATGTCCTATTAATATATAACTCTTAAAACATAAATGTAATAATATACAAGTATGTATAGTCTAGTAATTATTTATACTTAATTATGATTATTCATGCATAAATTGTGATATATATATATACACATATATATATATATATATATATATATATCTTCAGTTCGGCACTGGTCTTATGGAAATTTCTGCTTGTGGATTTCTGCTGTAGAAAATTATCATTCTCTGTATATACCTGTGTGTCCCACCAATGTGGGGGTTTGGGGCTTTGTGTCCACCCTTCATTTACAGATCTAAGAAAAGTGGTTGATTTTTTTAGTTTGTTAGGTTTTTTTGTTTGTTTGTTGTAATTTTCAACCTTAACATACTGGGCTAGAAATCAGAAGTCAACTCCTTTATATTATAGAGATTTTTTAAGGGATTTTTTTGAGGGGAGGAATAACTTTAAGAAGGACTATTTCTGCTTTGGTTTGTTTTATTTCTATTTTTTAAGTCAAAAAGAAAAATGTGTCCATGTTGTGATGTACAACATGGTATTTTGATATATGTATATACCACGGAATGGCTAAATCAAGGCATGTCTATTTGCCTAGTAACTTATGATGACTATTACCAAGGACTATCTTTAATTAAATCATCTAATTCAGATGTGGTTTCAGGTAATGGGAATTTAATTGCAATAACCTACATTAGTACCAGATTACAATAAAATATTTGCAATTTTTTTACTCTTCACTGTTTTTTTTAATGTGAGTATAAGAAAATTTTAATCCTCTTCATTTTATATAAATTTCACTGATTTTCCTTCACAATATGTTTGCAAAATATAAGTTCTATGTGATATATGGCTACACAAGACCAATGCCAAGTGCTGAAATTCCATTTTCTACAAATAGTGGTCAACTAATATTTGTTTGACTTTTTAATTAAAAAAGACAATGATTTTCATATATAAATTTTCCTTTAGTTTCTCTGAATTTGATCAGTATTAAACTTCATATAAAATGGCAGAACAATTTACAGTAGCCATGGTGTTCAGGGGGTTGTGGATAGAGCAGAGAAAATAAAGGAGCAGGTGATGGTGTTGCATTTGAAAATATGAGATTCTTCATGTATCATTTTAATTATGTTAGAGATATATAATTGATGTTTTCTAGTACAACTTAGCATTGCTTTCTTTAGCATTCAATATGCACTATTTTTCATATCTTCTGCTATAAGATATTAACTTTAATTTTGTACCTCTGTTATTTGAAAGTTTTGTTCAATCCAGACATGGTGGTACCCACCCATGATCTCAGGACTTGTAAGACTGAGGCAGAAGGATCACAGCAGTTTCAAGGCCAGTTGCAGCAACTTAGCAAGACTCTGTTTCAAAATAAAAAATAAAAAGGACTGGAGGTGTAGCTCAGTGGTAGAATGATTCAATCATCAGTACCAATAAATGAATGAATGAATGAATTAATTAATTAATTAAAAAGTACACACACACACTCACACACACATATATATACATATATATATATATATACGTACACCCTATATATACATATACATATATATATATATGCACACTTGTAATCCCAGCACTTGGGAGGCTGAGACTGGATGATCCGGGTTCGAGGCCAGCCTCAGCTACCTAGTGAGGCACTCTGCAACTTAGTGAGACCCTGTTTCAAAATAAAGGATAAAAATAGGGCTGGGGGTATAGCTCAGAGGTAGAATGCCCCTGAGTTCAATCCCCAGTACCGAAAAAAAAATGTGTGTATATATATATATATATATATATATATATATATATATATATATGTTCTCCATCTCTATATATTATATATTCTGAATATATATTATTTCTGTATATATGTGTATATATACACATATATACATATATGTATATATTCACACATTATATATATACATATATATATATACACTATATATATATGTATGTATATATATATATGAATGTTCTGAATAATAAGCTACAAAAGCTCACCTTTCAAGAACTTCAGTAGTTATGTTTGGGACCTTTCGTCCTTTGTGTGGGGAGTTGTTTTTGTCTTCTTTCCTTGACAAAGTAAATTTTTCTACTTCTATACACATCTTTCTATAGTCTGTTGATGTAACTTTGCAGACAAGCACACAAGAGGAAAACCTACATCCTTTTGGAAAGAAATGGAAGAATTTGATTACAGAATTAAGTGCATGTAACTCATAAAAATTTATTGAACAAGAACATACCCAGAAATTACTCATGCCTTTGAATTAATAAGTAAGGATTTTAAAGCTGCTATTATAAGAAACGTGCAAATATTTTAAATAAAAGATGAACCTATGCAGAGATAGGTAGCATTTTCAGTACTAAAAAATGGTATCTATAAGTACCAATGAAATTGATTAGTTTAAAAATTAAATTCTACGACTAATATATAAAAATTGAGAAAAATTGAATAGGGTTAATAGAATATTAGTCAGTCTATTTAAAATGAGGTAAAGCTGATAGCAGAGAAATAGAAATTACCTGAAATGAAGTACAGTGTAAAAAAAAAAACTGAAAATGAATGAATATAATATTAACTAATGGAAAATTATAAAGTTTTTGATGTAATGATATTTTAATTTTAACCAAATAATGGGTGATATGTACAAAAAGTTAAAAAATCAACTAAAATTTTCAATTTTTTGATAATTATAATCTACATAATTTTTTTTAATTCAAGTCAGATATACTTAAAAATATCACTCAGTGGAAATTCATAATGATACTAATAGGCTGAAAATCAATGTAAAATAGCATACCTTAAAAGATGAATGAAAAACAATCATCAACATTTAAGAATGAGAAAAATTATTCTCATATAAACTATTAAACAGATGACAATGAAATGGTCATGTTACAACATTGAGAGGAAAGAAAAAATAAACAAAACCAAAAGACTAATACACCTAGAATTAAAGATAAAAACGTTTTTTAATTTTAAGAAAACTATATTTCCAGGCAAATATAACCTGAAGAAATAAATAGTTAGCAGACCCTAAAAGTAACTGTAGTAAAATGGAGTAACTTAGAAATATGTTGCTGAAAAAGATCAAGCATAAAAGAGTACATTCAATGATCATTTATGTGATATTCCAGAAAAATTTGTCACTGACTTATTTTAATCAATTGAATGTTTACAAGGTTCATTTATGTTCTTGCATATGATAGAATTTCTTCTTAATGACTGATTCATATTCCATTGTATATAAATATCACATTTCTGGATCCCTTTATCTACAGGTGGACATTTAGATTGTTTCCACATCTGGCTATGGTCAGTAATGCTGAAATAAACATGAAGGGACAGATATCTCTCTTAGACAAAGACTTCAATTCTTCTGAGTGAAAGTGAAAGTTATCAAAACAATGATTGGAAAAAGAAAAGGTCAGAGGGGATGATGATTGGCTAGGAAGGTACATTAGGGCTATTTATGAACTGATAAATATTCTAATCTTGATAGGAAGATGGAGTATTTGGATATATAATTTTGTAAACCCATACACATTTTCATAATTAAGATTCATGTGTGACATTGCATACAAATGAAGCATCAATGAAAATAATTTTAAAATAAATAATATTTTTAATATGACTTTCATATTCTCTCTCTCTCTCTCTCTCTCTCTCTCTCTCTCTCTCTCTCTCTCTCTCTCTTTCTCTCATTTCCCAAAGACTAGCTAGAAAACATATGGGAATTCATAGAAAGTTTGAATTGCTACCTGGTATATTTCAAGAGTGATTAAATAATATTTTTATTGCATATAAAGAATGACTCCTGGAAGTGACAAGACTACCATCTCATTTCCCATTGCATTAACATTGTCAGGCTCTCTCTGAATCAGCAGTAGCTCTAAAGAATCATTATTGTAGGAATTAAACTTGACATTGAGTTTCAGGACATTAGTATAATCCCCTATGCAAACACAGAGGCTTATAGTATTGTTAATACAAGTTTGCATTTACTCTGCTGGCCAGGGTACTGGCAATTTCCCTTAATTATCCAAAGTTCTTATGTTTAGAGCATAATGTACACACGGACAAGGGGAAATGTTAGCAATTAATTCTTAAGTAGGAAGCCATGTGGGCACAATGCCTCATGCATTTTTTTCCTTGCTCTTTCAAATCCCACAAAGGGGTACTATCATCAAGAGGTTCAAAATAACTGGCTTCAAACATATAGTTAAAATTAATACAAAGTGTACTACTGCCTTTGGCACCTGGTATGAGCTGCAAGAACCATTTTAGTCAAATGCTTACTCTAATCTCACACCTACTACAAAATCACCAACTTTTCTCTTTTCAACTCTGCTAAATTGTGTCTTGATTTGCTAGTGGGCAATTCTAGCATTCTTACAATTAAAATTGTAAAGAAATAGCATACTGTTTTAAAGAAGATTAAAGCATTTGTTGAGCTTGTCAATGATCTGTTTTCTATACAAATCTTTCCTTGGCAGACTGAAATGTTTTTATAAAACTGAGAGTTGATCAACTCTTCCATTCTTAAGAACACAGCTAATTCTTCTATATTTATTGGAACAACTTTTTCCATATTTAAGGTTCTATGAATAAAACTAAATTTTCTATACACATATTATAGACACAATGCCTCAAATTATTAACAAAATATTTTATATATGAAAGTAAAACAAGTTAACTGAAAATATGTCTATATGGAGATAATACAGTAAGTAGTAATATGTAGCAAAAATTTTAAGAAGCACAGGAGAAAACTGAGAGAATAATACACAAAGATTTTTAAAGTGCATATTTAATAGCATATAAAGATAAATTTGAATTAAAAGTGTCATTATTGCTTTATGCTCACTTTTCTAAAATTGTTCTAAATTGGTCATTGAATTAGTTTCCTAGGACATGCTCTCACAAAGCACCAGCAATTGCGTGACTTCTAAAAACAGAAATTTATTCTCTACAGAAATAGGAGTCAGAAGGTCAAAATAATGTAGCAGTAAAGGCTGTACTCTGAGATTCCAAGGAAAAATAATTTCTGTGCTTCTCTCTTAGCTTTTGGTAGATTCCAGTAATATATGGTGTTCCTAAGTTTGTAGTTTCTTTACTTTAGTTATGCTTCCAACTCCAGACTGTGTGTGTGTGTGTGTGTGTGTGTGTGTGTGTGTGTGTGTGTGTGTTCAGATTCCTCTCTTCGCATATGGACACTGGTCATACTGGATTTAGTGATCACTAGAATACATTGTGAACTCACATTTTCATGCTTATATCTGCAAAGATCACATTTCAAATAAGATTATGTGAAAAAGTTTCTAGTCAACATGAATTTTCAGGGGAAAATTGTGATGGCAACCTAGTACAGTTATAAACAATGAAAAATATTTTTCATGTCACTCCCCCCTTAGAGATTGAATCCAATCCAACTCAGTAAATTAAATTATTTTATGTGTCACTTAATCATTTATTTGTTTATTCACATATACAGAATAATTATGCAGTGGTAGTCACCGGTGGTTTTAAAACAGAAGGAAAAGGAAAAACAAAAATAGACTTTAACAAATGTGAAAAATGCTCAATATATTAATATTTTTCAGTCTTAAATAAATTCTCTTTGACTTTGAAAATTGGATTTGTTGCTGAATTGCTTAATTTGAAGAGTGTTATAACAATACTCATGGCATTTCTACAAAGAAGGTCCCCCATGCAGGAAATGATCTCATCCCATATGGGCCCTTTGACTCCCAGGGTCAGTTTCCTGGGCTCAGCTGGCAGAAGAAGGGAACAACCAGAGCAGTAACAATCCTGTCCTAGAGATACTGATGATTCAATGACACTGTGATGGTATTTGGCTAGAAAAACAAGATTACTCATTTCTCTCCAAAGCATGACACCTAATGTAGTCACCATAGGGAAAATATACAAAAATAAATAAGCAACACTAAACTTTATTATCCAGTAAGTATTCAGCCTCAAATTCTAATATGGAAGTTTATAGAGTTAATTAGGCTGATTTTCAGACTACTTTTGTCCCATGCAGCAATAATGCAATGATTCCTTATGTATGCTGTGTGGAAATCACTGTTTGAATGATCTGCAATGACTGTTAAGCACAGACAATCTTTGGCTTAACACTACTAACTTATCGATTCAGAGTCTTTGCTGATAAGTATAAGAATTTGCATTTAAATTAGTTCCCTAACAGATTCTCACATTAAAGTGCAAAAACCATTGCTATAACCCCTAAGCAGCATTACTAAAGAAGGAGAAAAAAATTAACAAGAAGCATTATAGCATGGAAAAACAAAAGTAAGGTTGGAGATTTGGACAAAGAGATGAGAGAGAGAGGATATGTTTGAACTCCTAATGGCAAGAAGAAAAATAATTGTAAGTTGATGGGTTGAATTGGCAAGGAAGACCATCTTAAACCCTTCTTGGTGAGATAAAAATACTCAAAATACATATTAAAATATAGCTAAAATAAAATTGTGATATTAGGAAAGACCATCTTATGATAAAAATGTCCAAAGTACATAGTTATGTTTATCTAAAATGTTGATCTTAACTATAGGGAAAACAAAACAAACAAAAAGGCTCACACATTTTTATTTTGGTACTGAAAATTTTACTAGCATGATGACTCACTCAGTTTCTTGAAATCCGATTAATTCCTCTCTTTAGAAATGAGGAGGAGATTGCTTCCAACTTTGGAGAATATAGAAAGAGGAATTCTGATCTTGCTGTGGTAGCTATAACTTTGTTGAGATAGGAACATGTGGAAAATTATGAGAAGTATCTAAATATTTCTCTTGAGATTGGAGGTCAAGAGTAGTTAGGGTAAAGATGTTGTATTTGGCCAGTATTACTGAAGCACAGCAGAGAACTTAGGAAGGGTTACAAGAGGTCACACGTATAAAAAACAGAAACAGGGGATATTAATAGATACAGAGATAACAGTGTGAGTTAATACAAAACTTTGGACTCAAGAGTGATTAAAGGAAAAGGTATAAAGAAGTGGATGGGGGGCACCAGGATATTAGAAGGACCCACTGACCTTTGAAATAAAAATTCAAATTAAAGATTGAAACTGGGCAAAAGATATTGTTCCCCAAGACCCAGTTCTGACCAATTACCAGAGAGCAGATGAAGGACCATAAGAAGGAATAAAAAAGGAATAAAAGCTCACCTCCCAAGAACTTTAATGATTACTCTCCTACAGGGATGCCCCTCTCCTGTGTATGGAGATTTGGTTTTTTCTTCTTTCTTCAGCTCAAAATATATCTTTTCTATACCTATCTTTCTACAGTCTGTTGACTTCTGATTTTACAGAAATTACCTAGTGTTTCTCCTGCAATTTTTTATAGCTACATTTTAGTACGATGTATGTATGTATGTATGTATGTATGTATGTATGCATGTATATATGTATATATGTATATGTGTATGTACATAGACTGTGGGCAGCGCACAGTCCACTTAGGGCCTAGTTTCATATGATGATCTATTCAAAGACTAGAACAGATCAAAAATGGATCTAGATGAGCAGTGAAACAGAAAAACAAATATGTAACCAGATAGGCACAATCACACCCTAATGTGTATGTGTCTCATACTTATTTTTTTTAGGAAAAATCCAACTATATTTGAATCTTCATAGCAACACTTGAAAAACCTCTCAACTTTAGAATTCATTTGAGCTTCAAATTTTTAGTGCTTTGCCTTTAGAAGTTGAACAAGACAAGAACAAAGTCTATGGAGATAGATTTGCATAAATCTCTCTTTATCCAGAGATGTATCAAGAGGGTCTGCTTTAGTATACTTATTGCAGACTAAGGCTACTGAAAACCTATTTTTCTACTTGTTGATAAATATTAAAAGAACGGAGAGGAAAATGGAAGAAGAGCCACAGTTAGAGTGTTCCTGCTGCAGAGTTTTTGGAGATCACACTGTGGAGAAGGGTCTTCTTCACCCCGCTGAAGGCCTGTCCTGTGAAGGAAAGGGCACCATGGCTATTCCTCAAAGCTAGATAAGGACTATAGCTGGAGACTAAAGTTATAGATGAGAAATGGGGTACAGGTACACAAGCGATTTGTTCAAGATGCCACCTCACCTGTCTGGACCATCACCCTTATTTTTTCATTTTTGAGTACCACATAGAAACTTAAAACATTTCATTCTGAACTCTTAGGCATGTAAAGCTCTGAAAAATCCATACTCTTGCCTTTCTGACAAATACATATATTTCTGATATTATGGAATATGTTTCAAATATTCATGTTTTTGAAATTCATGTTTTTTAAATATTTTATTGGTGCATTTTAATCATACATTTTTGTGAGGTACAAGCTGGTAGAGGCATATATGCGCACATCTCTCATTTAACCCTTCCCTAATTCCAACCCCATTCCTTCCCCACTCTCTCCTTCTCATCTTCCATTTAGTGATCGACTTTGGATATGTTTCTTAATGTACATCTTGTGCATTAGGTAGTTTCCATTTTCCCTGTCCTATCACCTTCAGTTAGGTTACTCTCTTTGCTCCTAAGATTTCTCCTTCTTTGTCTAGAGCCCCTCTTATGACCTACTTTATCCCTAGTTTCTGCACATCAAGAAGAGCATCACATTTTTACTTTTTGTGATTGACTAATGTCACTTATATACATGATGTTTTCCAGTTCCATCCATTTCCCTGCAAATGACATGAGTTTGTTCTTTATGACTGAATAAAATTCCATTGTGTACACATCCAATAGTTTTGTAATACATTCATCTGTTGACGGAAATCTTGGCTGGTTCCATAGTTTGGCAATTGTGAATTGTGAGGTTATAATATAGATGCACATGCATTAGTCTGATAGTTTGGTTTCCATTCTTTGGGGTAGATACCCAGAAGTGGTATTGCTGGATCATGTGGTAGGTTCATTCCAATTTGTCTGAGGATCCTCCATACTGTTTTTCAGAGTGGTTGCACTAATCTACAATCCCACTAACAATGTATTAAGGTTCCCACTTCTCCACACCCTCACCAGCATTTGTCGTTGCTTGTGTTCTTAATGATTGTCATTCTAATTGGGGTTAGGTGAAATCTCAGGGTAGATCTGATTTGTATCTCTCTTGTAATTCATGTTTTAAAGCTCCTTATTATCCTATTTTTTATTTCATAAATGTATGACTCAAATGCTGTTCCCACTCTGAATCAGAACAAAATACTTGTTACAACCAGCACCCTGCAGAAAAAGGGTCTTCAACATCCACCTGCATACAATTCACTTTGACATCCCAATTCAGCTCTAGAGATAACTTCCTTGCATGTTTACTCCTTGCTGTAAAAGAACACCCCTTTTGTCTAACACATGTAGAGCATTCTTGATCAGTCTATTCTCCTCCCTATTATAACAGCCTCCTTGAATAGTTTCTCCTTATTTTATTAAGAGTTTAAGTTTTTAAATATGATAATGCTTAATAAACATTTGGTTATGTTGGCAAATTAAAAATAATCTAATCACCGTGCCCCCTATTGACACAAACATGCTATCATCAAAATGTAAGCCCAAAACATATAGTTATGTTTCATTTACTTCCCCTTATATGAACCCATACCTTAATATTACTGTGAAGTTACATTGTCTCCTTCCAGTCCATTCCCATCTTCCTGCTTTTGGCAATGGTCATCCGCTTATTTACGTAAGTCACAGCAGCTTCCAGTTCACTTTGCCTTCTGATAGTACCTCTTCTGATATCTATTCAATTTTTCCATCATGTTAATTTTGGAAAATAGAAAAAGAAGTGTGTCATAGCCTACACAATAAGCAATATGAGTTATCTGAAAGCTATAGGAAAAGCAGTAAATTTATGCTTAGAATACAGAAAAAATTGATCATTAGATCCTTGGTTTCCTTTCTAGTCTTGCGAATACTTCTGTGGAAACAACAAATGTTATATGTTTTCTGCAAATCACGCCTCTAGACCATTCTTATAAGCCTTCATATGTCCTGCAATTTATCTCTCATGAAAATCTTTAAATACAACTCAAACCTTACATTCTCAAATGCACAGTACTCAATTTATAACCAAGTTTAGTTGCCCAGTTCTTATTTTACATTTAATTACTATCCCACTGAAACATATACTGAAATGCATTCTTTATGCTTTTTTGTAGAATAACAGCTTATGAGAATAAGTATTTAATATAGCTCTAAAACAGTTATATTTTACTAAGTGCACATTGCATTGATTACATGAAGATGCTACTCATTTAACATATGTTATGATTATAAAATAAATATATACACTACATAGGCATTAGAAAATAGAAGATTAAATAAAAGTCAGTTCTTCCATCAATGTATGCATTTTTAAAAATGATTGCAGTTTTTGTAATGATTTTTTCCATAAGATATCCCAATAGATATAAATAAAATATTTATTATTGAATACTAAACACTAGAAACTATTCTGATATACCAAATTATATTGATTTATATATTTCCATTAGTCTCTGACATTTTCTTCTGAATCTAGCTAATATACATACAAAACAATTATTAGTGTTGTATATATATTGGCTAATTAAAAACTAATAGCTACTGTGATTTTATAAATTTGGAGAATATCAGTAAGTATAGCAACATTTTATGCATGAGGATACATAAATATTAAATTCAAATTTATAAATATGTGTAAATATAGCTAACATTATAATTTTTTACAACAGTGCTTCCATAAATGAATACTTAGTCATCATACAATTCTCTGTGTGTGTGTGTGTGTGTGTGTGTATGTGTGTGTGTACCATGTATATTTTGAGCATGCAAGTTAAGTGACTATTTAGTTTTTATTCACACCCAGTTTTAACTTCTGTCATATATAAATGCAAAAGAAAGATAATCTTGGATGTTAGTACATTAAGTAACAGAATAAAAGTATCAGTTGGTCTTTTAGACAGCACTGAATTTTAAAATTCTGAGTGTATAATCTTACTCTGAACATTTCTTGAATTTGCAAAGATCAGGAGGTTTGGCAATCATTGTGTTATTGCTCATAAGTTTAAAAAGCCTCACATTGATGAGGCCTATCCTGCACATTGCTATCTCTACTTCTTTCTTATTTAGTCCCCAGTGACTGAAATGTATAGGACCTTAAAACATATTAATTGAATAAATCAATTGATCCTTCAAATAAGCTTCAGAAAAAGTAAAAATATAGTGTGAAAAGTGGGAATAAAGCTCTATAATAGCTTAACATTGATAATGACAATAAAATGTCAAGACAGTGTAGGTACAAGTCCAGGAAATGAAGGCCCATTTGCACAGGTAGTTTTTCTATTTTTTAAACAAACTCATGGCATTTTTTTAGTCATTAAATTGTTTGTGGCATAACTATATGTTATGAAGATATTACCTTTTACAGTGAATACTCATTTTATATTTTATTCTGTAATAATTATTTTTATTTTTTGCTTTACTGGTAGATTGATCTATCAATTATTTATTTCTTATGTTAGTCATCCTTTTATCACTGTGACAAAATACCCAAGAATATCAACTTAGGGAGAAAAGATTAAATTTGGCTCATAGTTTTAAAGGTTTCTGTCTATGATTAGCTGGCTCCAATGAGGCAGAGCATCATGGCAGAAAATCATGGTGGTTCACAGATGCTTGCCTCATGCCATTCAGGAAAGAAGAAAGAAGTGGAGGGGGGAGAATTGGCTAAGGAAGATATATTATCCAAAGGCACTCCCTAAAGAACACACTGACTCCAAAGAGGCTCCACCAATTACAGTTTTCACCACCTCCTAATATTTCATTCGGCTATGAATCCCTTAGTGCCCTAATGCATTATGAGGAGGCCAGAGCCCTCAGGATTCAAGGACTCCCCAAAAGGATCTACTCTGAATATTGCTGCACTGGGGACCAAGCCTTCAATATAGGTGTCATTGGGTGACATTCCAGATCGAAACAATAACACTTCTCATTACCTTCTGTGATTTTCCTTTTTCCTTTAAACAAACTGAAAAAATAAAAATAATTTAGAATTTAAATGAGGAGCCAAGGTTGAGTGGCATTACCACTTTGGAATGGGTGAGGACTCGCAAAGGAATAAATATTTAGAGAGAACAGAAATGAAGGCACAAAAAGGAAGAATTTTTTTTTTTTTTTTTTTTTTTTTGGAAATTACAGAGTCATTGGGCTCTAGTAAATCAAAGACAGTCTTCTTTGAGTTGAAACTTTTGAATGAATAATTAAAAAGTGTTTTCAGGTAAACAAGCCTAGAGCCTTCTCTTTTAAATTTTATGAGTTATCAAGCTCACCACACTCACCTTCATCTTCCTTGTTTTTAGCTTTTTTCTTCTTTTTGATGAATTATGAAACAAGTTTAATGAATATTGGGTTTTAAGATGAGAATATCTGAAAAGTTAGGAACATAAATAACAGTCAAGAAATAATTAAATGTATTGCATTTATTTACCAATTTATTTTTATAGGTTTACTCTGTACCAACACATTGAAAATATTCTAAATGATACCAACATTTTATTTAAGAAAGTGTTACCTCAATGCCACGCATGGTGGTGCACGCTTGTAATGGAAATTCAGTTTAGGAGAAAAACTTCAGGACTAATGATAAAGTACACTTAAATAGTTTTTAAATATGTGTTATGATTCTATATTATCTCTTAAAATATATTAAAACATATGTATATATGTAAATCAAGAATATATATATATATATATATATATATATATTTTTTTTTTTTTTTTTTTTTGTGGTACTGGGGATTGAACTCAGGGGCATTCTACCTTGGAGCTATCCCCCAGCCCTATTTTTTTATTCTTTATTTTGAAACAGGGTCTCACTAAGTTGTGGAGTGCCTCACTAGGTAGCTGAGGCTGGCCATGAACCTGGATCCTCAGGTCTCAGCCTCCTAAATGCTGGGATTACAAGCGTGCACCACCATGCCTGGCTCTAAATCAAGAATATTTTATGACACAGGCTAACTACTTATAGGACTAGTGGACTTTGCTAGATTCATGATCACAAAACTAAAACATTGTCTTACAAAAGTCTCCTTATGAATTCAGCTTTCAAAACACATACTGCACCCCCCTCCCCCCCACACACGATGTATCTTTCTATCTTTTTTCCTCATATATTAAGAACAAGAAAGTGTTGTGAGGTGACCCACAGAGACACACCAGACTCCCAGACTCCACTGTGCCAAAGAGGTCACTTTATTTACTGGCCGGCCCAGGCGAACAGTCTAAATGCTGTTGTGTAGAATATTGGTGTAGAACAGTTTTATACCCTTTGGTTACAGAGTTGGGGGTACCAAAAAGTCAGGTTTTTATGGTTATGAAATCATTACATTAGCTGGGTGTGGTGGCTCACGCTTGTAATCCCAGCATTTGGGAGACTGAGACCAGAGGATCCGGGTTCGTGGCCAGCTACTTAGTGAGGCACTCTGCAACTTAGTGAGACCCTGTTTCAAAATAAAGAATAAAAAATAGGGCTGGGGTTGTAGCTCGGAGGTAGAATGCCCCTGAGTTCAATCCTCAGTACCGAAAAAAAAAAAAAAAAAAAAGAAATCATTACATTGTTCTACAAACCGGGTATTTGTTTATGACAGACAACATATCTTACTTAGAAGCTATCTTGTGGTCTGTGGTCAAGATAGCTTTTTCATACCATATGCAGCAAAGCAGTTTACAGAAGCAAATAATAGTGAAAATTTCTTTTTACAATCTGGTTTAGTTATTGGTTGCCCCTTTGACCTTTAGTCAAAGAAAGCCTGGGAGAGTTTACCTAAGGCTTTTACCAAAAAACGGATATATACTATTTCAAAAGCAACCTTCTTTTTACTTTGCCTTTAAAATGCATATTGAATGGGTGGCACATTAGTCGACTTGGTTGAGTTGAAGGTGTCTGTTTCTCAGGCTCAAGGTCAAACTTACAGGTTTCTCTTCCCCTTGCCAGTAGCACCACATCAATTTGACAGTAACTGCAACATTGGTTGCAAAGGGATGTGAGCCCAAGGACAGCTTTAAAGGAAATCAGGAGAGGAAATGGTGATTCACTTTCAACACAGAGAATGTGTTTCAAAGCTTGCCTAATCTCCCCATTGCACACCATTCTAAAATAAGGAAGCTTCCCAAAAATAGCAGCCCTGAACCTTTTTTAAAATATATCTATGTAGAACAAGAGAATAGAAGAGAAAATACTTCAAAAAGAACTCATAAATATTACACCCAAAGTTCAAATCCCATAGCATATTCACCCAATTAATAGCCTTGACTTTAATATAAGCTAA
>PVLC010035072.1:0-16533 GCA_004027655.1 Graphiurus murinus | reverse complement strand
AAAAAAAAAAAAAAAAAAAAAAAAAAAAAAAAACTTCTGTTCCTTTTATGATTTCAAAAAAGTTATGGTTTAATGGAGGAAAGGAGAAAAATTTAAATGATTTTCAAATATAAGCAAAGCCAATGAACAGATCTAGTGCTATCAAAAGATACTATGTGCAACTAAATTTATTAACTGCTTCAGAGAATATAGAGTTAACATAAAAGAGAAATTATTTGTGCTAGTAAAGCTTTGTATTTAAGGTAGATTTTTTTTTTTTTTTTTTTTGCGGTACTGGGGATTGAACTCAGGGGCAATCTACCTTCGAGCTATACCCCTAGCCCTATTTTTTATTCTTTATTTTGAAACAAGGTCTCACTAAGTTGCAGAGTGCCTCACTAGGTAGCTGAGGCTGGCCGCGAACCCCGATCCTCTGGTCTCAGCCTTCCGAATGCTGGGATTACAAGCATGCGCCACCACGCCCGGCTTTAAGGTAGATTTTAGAAAAAGGAGGCACACTCTGTGCTGGGAAAATAGCAAAAAAGAAAAGTTCATAGAAAAAGATGGGAAAGATTTGCTTGGCAACTGCAAAAAGTCTAAAACTGGGGAATCTTAATAGTGGAACCTTGTCTGACCACTTTCTAGAAAGCATGGGTAACTTACTTCATCTAAGCCTCACAAACTATTTCTACTCCACAGAATTACTGTCGAATGTTTTAAAATCATGTATATAAAGTATTTACTTAATACAGTGATAATTCAATGTTAAATACTCAATAAACTATTAGGTTTAATTATAAATCATGATTTTTGAGAAATCTACCCAAAGGATATAATCAGATAAACAAATTAATTTTTAAATACACAGATGTTCAAAATAACTTTATGATACCAGTGAAAAACGAGGACAATTTAAGCCGGGCATGGTGGCACACGCTTGTAATCCCAGCAATTGGGAGGCTGAGACCAGAGGATCCGGGTTCATGGCCAGCCTCAGCTACCTAGTGAGGCCCTCTGCAACTTAGTGAGATCCTGTTTCAAAATAAAGAATAAAAGATAGGGCTGGGGGTATAGCTCGGAGGTAGAATGCCCCTGAGTTCAATCCCTAGTACTACAACAACAAAAAACAACTAGGACAATTTAGAGGCTAAATGATTGTTACGTAAGTTACGGTACAACCAAAGAATAATGTATTTACAGTTATTAGCAGGAATTTGAGGAGATACAAGTAAATAAATTGGTATAATTAGAAGAGCAATTAAAAAACTCCCTAGTGCTCAGGCACATATTGAGGAGTCTGCACTTGACAGGCTAGAATGCTAAAAACATTTCAAATTTAGGGGCTGGGGTATAACTCAGTGGTAGGATGCATGCTTAGCATGCATGATGTCCTAGGTTCAATCACCAGCACCAGAAAAAAATTTAGAAGATTTCAAATTTAATACATCTTCTTCATTAAGAAACAAATGATAGTAAGGGAAGCTCTTCATAACTGGCACTCCAACTGCAATGCCTTACCTGAATAAACACAGATGTCCTCTTTGCAGGGTCCCATAGGAATTCCACTGTATTTAGTTGGGTTGGATTAGCCCTAGGATCGATTATACCCACAGACATTGGGATATCTGAGGAAGAAAATGGTAATCACTGAACAATTCTGAGGGCTCCTTGGTTGGTTGGTTGCTTTGATTTTTGAAATGGGGTCTTATCCCCTGGGCTCAAATGATCCTCCTGCCTTACCTCCCCAGGATAGTTACTTGGGTATAAAAACTAAGTAGCTGTACAGTCATGTGCCTCTGCACCCAGGGCTATTCAGCATTAGTAAAAAAGCACTGATTCTGCCGGGTGTGGTGGTACACACCTGTAACCCCAATACTTGGGAGGCTGAGACAGGAGGATCATAGGTTCGTGGCCAGCCTCAGCAATTTAGTGAGACCCTGTTTCAAAATTTAAAAAATAAAATAGGGCTTGGGTGTAGTTCAGAGGCAGAACTCACCTCCACCCCCCATGCGCTTTAATCCCCAGTACCACAACCAAAAAAGAAAAACCAAAACAGTAAACCCACTGCTTCTTATATACACACCCCTAGTTATTCAGGTTTGGGGGTATCATATCCTAAATGTTTCTTTATGCCAAAGAAAAATGTTTGATTAGAGTTAAAATTAAGTATTCTTCTGAGTACTTTTCCCACGTTAAAACACTTTTAAGAGCCGACGTGGTGGTGCAAGCTTGTCATCCCAGCATTTGGGAGGCTGAGACCGGAAGATCCAGGTTCGCAGCCAGCCTCAGCTACCTAGTGAGGCACTCTGCAACTTAGTGAGACCCTGTTTCAAAATAAAGAATAAAAAAATAAGGCTGGGGGTATAGCGTGGAGGTAGACTGCTCCTGACTTCAATCCCCACTACCGCAAAAAAAAAAAAAAGAAAGAAAAATTTAAAATAAGGTAATTTAAATTCAGTTTCCTTTTAATTTGCCAAAATTATTATTCTCTCTCTTTTTCTTTTTTTTTTTCTTTTTCTAGTACTGGGGATTGAACCTGGGGGCAGTCTACCTCCAAGCTATACCTTCAGCTCTAATTTTTATTCTTTACTTTGAAACCGGGTCTTGCTACGTTGCAGAGGGTCTCACTAAATAGCTGAGGCTGGCCATGAACCTGAGATCCTTCTGTCTCGGCTTCCCAAGTACTGGGTTACAAGCATATGTCACCACATCTAGCTCGCCAAAATTCCTAAAGACAGTCTACATACTAGCTTTATTATAATGAAAATTATAATTTACAATGTGTTTTGCACATAATCTTTTTTTTTTTTTTTTTTTTTGTGGTACTGGGGACTGAACTCAGGGGCATTCTACCTCCGAGCTACACCCCCAGCCCTATTTTTTATTCTTTATTTTGAAACCGGGTCTCACTAAGTTGCGGAGTGCCTCACTAGGTAGCTGAGGCTGGCCGCGAACCCGGATCCTCCGGTCTCAGCCTCCCGAATGCTGGGATTACAAGCGTGCGCCACCACGCCCGGCTGCACATAATCTTAAGGTTAGTGCTATTACTAGAAACACACTAGTAGATTACTATAGAAGGTGAAGCAGAGTGTTTACACAAAGGTAGAAAGCATTATACCACAGACAGAATTAGGAAAAACTAAACACAATGATTGATGCTTACTTGCCAAGGCATCAAGTAATTCCTGTAACACAGGGACAAATCTTATATTCAAAAGGCAAGCAAGCTGGGCGCGGTGGTGCATGCTTATAATCCCAGTACTTGGGAGGCTGAGACCAGAGGATCCAGGTTTGTGGTCAGTCTCAGCTACTTAGTGAGGCCCTCCACAACTTAGTGAGACCCTGTTTCAAAATAAAGAATAAAAAGCCGGGCGTGGTGGCTCACGCTTGTAATCCCAGCATTCGGGAGGCTGAGACCGGAGGATCCGGGTTCGCGGCCGGCCTCAGCTACCTAGTGAGGCACTCCGCAACTTAGTGAGACTCGGTTTCAAAATAAAGAATAAAAAAATAGGGCTGGGGGTATAGCTCGGAGGTAGAATGCCCCTGAGTTCAATCCCCAGTACCGCAAAAAAAAAAAAAAAAAAAAAAAAAGAATAAAAAATAGGACTGGGAGTGTAGCTCAGAGGTAGAATGCCCCTGGGTTCAATCCTCAGTACTGCAAAAAAAAAAAAACAAGGCAAGTAAAACTTAATGGATAGTAGTAGAACCTTGCTTTATATTCTATATAGCAGATACCCAAATATCCTGGCTTTTCCTACTGACATTCAAGAGAGATAAGGCTAAGTGATATTATTTATTATCATAACTGTGCTGTAGCTATACCACTGTTTGTTTGTTTGTTTGTTTGTTTTTCCTTTTTGCGGTACTGGGGATTGAACTCAGAGGCATTCTACCTCCAAGCTATATCCCCAGCCCTATTTTTATTTATTTTGAAACCAGGTCTCACTAAGTTGCAGAGTGCCTCACTAGGTAGTTGAGGCTGGCCGGGAACCTGAATCCTCCGGTCTCAGCCTCCCAAATGCTGGGATTACAACCGTGTGCCACCATGCTCGGCTCTATACCACTGTTTTGACATCAATGATGATTGAAACAAGAAAGGCTCAAGTAGGTCCCATTCCACAGTACTAGCTGTGTTAGATTCATCCTAAGGTCAATTTATAATACAGATCTCAGGATATCTATATGAGAATAGTGTTTTCTCATGTAAAATTAGTAGTTCTTAAATGTTTACAACTATATTTACCAATAGGAAATATTAACCAATTGGAGAGCAAAGATATAGATGCTAAGATTAAAAGTACATTCAGGAAAAGAAACTGTATATGTATTTATGAAGATCCTTCTTTTATATCCTATTATTTAGGAAAAACAAATTCTACTCTGTGTAGCATAGTAGAAAAAACCTAAATTGCAAACCAAGATATATGGATTCTAATCCCAGAAATCCTGTTTTTTTTTTTTCTCAGTACTGGGGATTGAACCTAGGGGTATTTTACCTCTGAGCTATACCCCCAGCCCTTTTTTTTTTTTTTTTTTTTTTTTTTGCGGTACTAGGGATTGAACTCAGCATTCTACCTCCGAGCTACGCCCCCAGCCCTATTTTTTATTCTTTATTTTGAAACCGAGTCTCAACGAAGTTGCGGAGTGCCTCACTAGGTAGCTGAGGCTGGCCAAGAACCTGGATCCTCCAGTCTCAGCCTCCCAAATGCTGGGGTTACAAGCATGCATCACCACGCCCGGCTTAGAAATCCTGTTTTTGGTAAAAAACATACAACTAATCTGGCCCTCGATTTTTGTTGCTGACTGACTGACTGACCTCCTTCCTTCCTCTTTATTTCCTGTACTGAGATTGGGCTGGGAGTGTAGTTCAGTGGTAGAATCCCTTGAATTCAATCCCTAGCACCACAAAAAGTAAATAAATAAATAAAGTTGGGCTGGGGATGTAGCTCAGTGGTATAGCGCATGCCAGCACAAGGGTCTGGGTTTGATTTCTAGTACCACACACACAAGTAATAAGTACTAGCAAGGATATGAAGAAATTGGAACCTTTGAGCACTACTGTGGGAATGTAAAATGTGCAGCCACAGTACAAAACATAATTGTTCAGCCAGGCATGAAGGCACACCCTTGTAATCCTAGTACCTGAGAGGCTGAGATCAGAGGATCCAGGTTCGAGACCAGCCTCAGTTATTTAGTGAGACCCTCCACAACTTAGAGAGACCCTGTTTCAAAATAAAGAATAAAGAATAGGGCTGGGGTTGTAGCTCGGAGGTAGAATGCCCCTAGATTCCATCCCCCCAGTTCTGCAAAAAATAAAAATAAAAAAAAATTTAAAAATATATATATATAATTGTTCCACAAAAAAAAAATTTTAAATTAGAATTTTAATTAATTCTATGATCCAGCAATCCCAATTCTGGGTATATACTCAAAAGAAATGAAAGCAGAAGCTCAAACAAGTATTTGTACATCCACGTTCAGAGCAATATTACAATAGTCAAGTGGTATCAACAGATGAATGGACAAATAAAGTATAGTATATGAATACAACAGAATATTACTTAGCCTTATGAAGGAAAGAAAGTCTGACATATGCTACAACATGGGTGAACCCTGAAGTCATTATGCTAAGCAAAATAAGTTAGTTACAAAATGACAAATACTGTATGACTTCATTTATGTAATACCTAGAGTAGTTCAATCATAGAGACAGAGGCAGATTAGTGGACACTAGGGGCTGGGGAAGAGAGGGAATGAAGAGTTAGTATTTAATAAACATAGAGTTTTCGTTTTGCAAGATGAAAAAAGTTCTGGAGATAGATTATGGTGATTATTATACAACAAAGTGGATGTATTTAAACTGAACTGTACAGTTAAAATGGTTAAAATAATAAATTATATAGTATAACAATTATGTTTTATTTGATGCAATTGCTATGGAACTGAAGTGTTTATACTTCCAACTTCAATTTTTTTTTTTGGTACTAGGGATTGAACTCTGGGGCATTCTACCCTCTAAGCTACACCCCCAGCCCTATTTTTTTTTTTTATTCTTTATTCTTTATTTATTTATTTATTTATTTATTTATTTATTTATTTATTTATTTATTGCGGTACTGGGGATTGAACTCAGGGGCGTTCTACCTTCGAGCTATACCCCCAGCCCTATTTTTTATTCTTTATTTTGAAACAAGGTCTCACTAAGTTGCGGAGTGCCTCACTAGGTAGCGAGGCTGGCCGCGAACCCGGATCCTCCAGTCTCAGCCTCCCAAATGCTAGGAATACAAGCGTGCACCACCATGCCCGGCTTTATTTTTTATTTTGAAACAGGGTCTCACTAAGTTGCAGAGTGCCTCACTAGGTAGCTGAGGCTGGCCTCGAACCCAGATTCTCTAGTCTCAGCCTCCCAAATGCTGGGATTACAAGTGTGCGCCACTACGTCCGGCCCAACTTCAATTTTGATATCCTCATACATGTGACTTTTTATGCCTAGTAAACAACTACTTCAAGGTTCAGGTTAATTGAACCTTTGAATCAAAATAAATGTTAAGAAGACCAACTCTCAGTCCATAGTTAAAGGTATTTCCTATGCAATAGATTCTTTCTCTCTCTTTTTTTTTTTTTGCGGTACTGGGGATTGAACCCAGGGGCATTCTACCTCCGAGCTATACCTCCAGTCCTATTTTTTATTCTTTATTTTGAAACAGGGTCTCTCTAAGTTGTGGAGGGCCTCACTAAATAGCTGAGGCTGGTCTCAAACCTGGATCCTCCTGTCTCAGCCTCTCAAGTACTGGGATTACAAATGTGCGCCACCACGCCTGGCTGCAATAGATTCTCTTAACTCACCTATGTCAAGAATTCTATCTCCAGGTCGGTTCCACCGCCAGCCCTCCAGCTGCTGATGTTCAGTGTACTGTAGCCTTCTATCATGAAATACTACACGGAATATACTCTAAAAGGAACAAAATCAATTAACAAGGTATCTTCAAAATCAGTGCTGAAAAAAGAAAACTAATGGAGTCACTGCCAGCTAGTTTCTAGACGCAATCTAAAATTTTCTTTAGATTTGTTTCCCTCTAATACCTGTACCATACCAAGTGCTGTCAGGATAAATTTTATAATTTCTCATATACAATCTTTAAAGTTAATTGGTTTCATACTTGGAGTGTTAAAGGACTTCTTTGTGAAACATTTCTATATGCTTCTATTATTTTACCGTGTACTATCTGGCTCAGCTCTTTGGGTATAGACGAAAAACTCATCATACCCCCTGCGTGCTAACCCATCACACAGCCTGCTACTCTTACTTTGTGGAGGTGCCTATTAATATCTTCCACAACATTTTACAGCTGCTGATAAAACTTCTCTGTCCCAATTATGCTGTGAATTCTCAAAATCTTTATGGTTAGAGCCGGGCGTGGTGGCGCACACTTGTAATCCCAGCATTTCGGAGGCTGAGACCGGAGGATCCAGGTTCGCAGCCAGCCTCAGCTACTTAGTGAGGCACTCTGCAACTTAGTGAGACCCCGTTTCAAAATAAAGAATAAAAAAATAGGGCTGGGGGTGTAGCTCAGGGGTAGAATGCCACTGGGTTCAAACTCCAGTACCACAGGAAAAAAAAAGTCTTTATGGTTAGTGTTAGACGAAGAGAACTGTTATTCATCAGTAGTTTCTGTTCTCCTTACTATAAGACCAAGTATCCAAAGAGCTACTGAAGTCTATCTGAAGATCCCAAGGAGGTTATTTTATTCCACCCAAAAGAAATTCATGAGTCAGGGGACTACCCTGGACATGGACTTCTGCATGCTCTGAAAACCCACCTGAAGAGGGAAGCTTACTCTGATTCCTATAAAGAAAACATTAGCTTATCAGTTTACCACTCTGCCAGTCAATCATGGCATATAAGAGATACTAGTAAGCTCTTCACAGAAGCAAAAGAATATTAGACAGGAAAAAAACTCCAAAAAATACTTAGTAAAAGCCTATTATAGAGCCGGGCGTGGTGGTGCATGCTTGTAATCCCAGCGTTTGGGAGGCTGAGACCAGAGGATCCAGGTTCGAGGCCAGCCTCAGCTACCTAGTGAGGCACTCCGCAACTTAGTGAGACCTTGTTTCAAAATAAAGAATAAAAAATAGGGCTGGGGGTATAGCTCAGAGGTAGAATGCCCCTGAGTTCAATCCCCAGTACCGGGGGGAAAAAAAAAAAAGCCTATTGTATAGAAGAATAATTTACTCTTTTTCTCTTACCTTCACCAATTTGCCATTAATTTCTGGAAGTTCTCCAAGTTTCCTATTGTCTAGCATTCGAATTTCATAAGATTGTCCTGGAAAAAAAGTAATTACATACTAAACTCATCGCAAATTAACTAGATTCAGGAAGGATAAAAGTCAGTTGGTTGAATATAACATCACCATTATCATTATCATCATCACCTTTTTTTTTTTTTTTTTGCAGTACTGGGGATGAACCCAGGAGCATTCTACCTCTCCCCTAGACCCCCAGCCCTATTACTATTCTTTATTTGAAAAGAGTCTCACTAAGTTGCGGAGGGCTCTCACTAAGTAGCCGAGGCTGGCTGCAAACCTGAAATCCTCCTGACTCAGGCTCCCAAGTACTGGGATTAAAAGCATACGCCACCATGCCCAGCTGTGGCACTAGAGATTGAACCCAGGGGCATTCTACCTCCGAGCTATATTCCCAGTCCTTTTTATTTTTATTTTGAAACAGGGTATCATTAGGTTGATGAAAGTCTCACAGCCTTATAAGTACTGCAATTACAAGCATGCGCCATCACACCTGGCTGTATAACATTATTAGTATTAGTAACAACTATAAATCTTTACTAGATGCTACACACTGTGTTAATTACTTTCATATATTATTTCATAATTGATATAACTTCTAAAGCATTATCAAGCCAGGCATGGTGGCACATGACTATAATCCCAGTATTTGGGAGGCTGAGACAGGAGGATTGCAGGTTCAAGGACAGCCTCAGCAAGTAGTGAGACTCACCAACTTAGCAAGACCCTCTTTCAAAATAAAAATTAAATAGAGCTGCGGGTGCAGCTTGGGGGTAGAATGCCCTTAGGTTCAATCCTCAGTATCACACACAGACACTCACACAAAAGCGTTATCAATCTCATTTTTTACGGATAGAGAAATTGAAACTTAGAGTTTAAGCATCTTGTCCAAGTCACATAACCGGCAAATAGTATTGCTGGATAAGGTAATACGACTCAAGTAGTAACCAATGGAGATGTTCAGAGAACATGGATTAGAAATAGGGAGTTGGGAACTAAAAATGGGCAGGCAGATAAAAGGAGCTAGTCATATATATCAGATGTGACATTAAAACTCAAATATATAGCCAGGTGTGGTGGCGCATGCACGTAATCCCAGTACTTAGGAGGCTGAGATAGAAGGATGTTCATGGCCAGTCTCAGCAATCTTGTGAGGCCATCTGCAACTCAGTGAGACCCTGTTTCAAAATAAAAATAAGCCAGGCGTGGTAGCACACATCCCAGTACTTGGGAGGCTGAGACAGGAGAATTGCTGGTTTGCAGTCAGCCTCAGCAACTTAGTGAGGCCATCCTCAACTTAGTGAGACTCTTATTTCAAAATAAAAAATAGAAACAGGGCTGGGCTGTAGCTTAGAAGTAGAATGCCTCTGGGTTCAATCCTCAGTACTACAGGAAAAAACAAACAAACTCAAATATCTAAAGTAACGCTTCTGGTTTGATAGATCACACTAGAAAGCTCTAACTCTTTACATAAAGTGTCCCTAGTAAAATTGCACAAATCCAGGGGCTGTGCAGTGATACCAATAATTGAGGCGGCATCTGACCTTGATTAAGATACGTCAGAGTTTCGTCATGGAGTTTCACTGCTGGCGAGGTGGCAGCACAAAGCACGTACTGAAAAGGCAGGATTTCGTTCTCATTATCAGGAGGCAAACTTGATTCTTCTTGTTTAAAAATGGGCAACGCAAGGACATCACTAAAATAAGACAAATAAATGGCAAGTTAATATCTGCCAATGAAGAAAGTGCAGATTTACTGTTGAAAAAGTTAACTGCAATTTGTTTCGGAAAGCCATAAATATTATTTACTTTAGTAGAGGATCATCCAAACTATTTAGTTCAAATTATTTGTTGTGATATCCCATTGACCACAACAATGTAGGTAATGATAGATATTTGCTGCTAAAACCACCTAGGAGTCCAAGGTCAGTATTTCTAGGAATCATAAAAAGGGATTCCTAAGAATTCTGAAAATTACATGCAGAATTCCACAGTGTAAGTGTAGGACACTCAGGGCTGTGCACTGGATATGGTTTAAGTGTATCCTCTAAATGTTATATGCTGGAAGCTTGGTACTCTGTGAGGCTATTCTTGAACCTGTGATCCTCCTCTCAGCTTCCCAAGTACTAGGATTACAAGCATGCACCACCACGCCCAGCTCTGTCTTACTTTTTAAGAAAGAAAGTATAAGCTGGGCGTGGTGGCGCACGCTTGTAATCCCAGCATGCGGGAGGCTGAGACTGGAGGTTCCGGGTTCTCGGCCAGCCTCAGCTACCTAGTGAGGCACTCCGCAACTTAGTGAGACTCGGTTTCAAAATAAAGAATAAAAAATAGGGCTGGGGGTGTAGCTCAGAGGTAGAATGCCCCTGAGTTCAATCCCCAGTACCGCAAAAAAAAGAAAAAAAAAAAAAAATATTTTGAAGTAAAAGTTTTCAAGTCATCTACTGTATCTGTATATAGCATTACTAAATTCAAATTCAGGTCTACATGGAAGACATAAATATCAGCAGCTCTCAATCTTGGCGGCACACTAGAATCACCTGGGAGCTTTTAAAAATACATTCCAGGACGGGCATGGTGGCACAGGCTTGTAATCCCACTACTTAGGAGGCTGAGACAGGAGGATCACAGGTGTGGGGATAGCCTCAGCAAGTAGTGAGACTCTCATTAACCTAGTAAGACCCTATTTCAAAATAAAAATAATAGATTTGGAGGTGTAGCTCAGAGGTAGAATGCCCCTGGGTTCAATTCCTAGTTCCATAAATAAATAAATAAATAAATAAGTAAGTAAGTAAATAAAATCCCTTCCAGTAGCTGTGTGTGTGGCTCACGTCTATAATCCCAGTACTTGGGAGGCTGAGACAGGAGGATCACAGGTTTGAGACCAGCCTTTGAAACTCTCAGAAATATAGTGAGACCAAGTTTCCAAACAAAAAATAAAAAAGGGCTGAGAGTATAGCTTGGAAGCAAAACCTCTCTGGGTTCAATCCCCAGTACTACATATACACACACACACACACACACACACACACACACACACACACACACACACACACACACACACAAATCCCTTCTAGGATCATATACTGTCAACTAAATCAAAATACAGGGAAGGAAGCCGGGCATGGGGGTATAGCTCGGAGGTAGAATGCCCCTGGGTTCAATCCCCAGTACAGCAAAAAAAAAAAAAAAAAAAAAAATACAGGGAAGGGGTTGGTGAACTTCATTACTTAGTGCTATGTCTTAATAAGCCAAGGTAATGGGTTTGATCACTATATCATCTAGGACGACCAGCTTTTTATACTAAGACCTGCTTTTACTGGGGCCCCCCAGTACCATTTGAAACATTACCACAAAGGGTGGGGAAATTTGTTCAGGGCTATACATAGCTGAGGTGCACGCAGCTTCCTTTCAAAAATCTTCTAAAAGCCGGGCGTGGTGGCGCACGCTTGTAATCCCAGCATTCGAGAGGCTGAGACCGGAGGATCGGGGTTTGCAGCCAGCCTCAGCTACCTAGTGAAACACTCTGCAACTTAGTGAGACTCGGTTTCAAAATAAAGAATAAAAAATAGGGCTGGGGGTATAGCTCGGAGGTAGAATGCCCCTGAGTTCAACTCCAGTACTGCAAAAAAAACAAAAAAAAAAAAACAAAAAAAAATCTTCTAAAAAATTCAGTTGTCTTTGATCACATACTATGTTCTAGATTCTATTTTAGATGGCTGAAATAAGCCAGGTGTGGTGGCGCACGCTTGTAATCCCAGCATTCGGGAGGCTGAGACCAGAGGATCCGGGTTCGCGGCCAGCCTCAGCTACCTAGTGAGGCCCTCTGCAACTTAGTGAGACTTGGTTTCAAAATAAAGAATAAAAAAATAGGGCTGGGGGTATAGCTCGGAGGTAGAATGCCCCTGAGTTCAACTCCCAGTACTGCAAAAAAAAAAAAAAAAAAAAAAGATGGCTGAAATACAGTAAACTAATTAAAGATAAGGTTATTTTATTTTATTTTTGCGGTACAGGGGATTGAACCCAGGGGCATTCTACCTCCGAGCTACACCCCCAATCCTATTTTTTATTCTTTTTTTTTTTTTTTTTTTGCGGTACTGGGGATTGAACTCAGGGGCATTCTACCTCCAAGCTACACTCCCAACCCTATTTTTTATTCTTTATTTTGAAACAAGGTCTCACTAAGTTGCGGAGGGTCTCACTAAATATCTGAGGCTGGCCGTGAACCTGGGATCCTCCGCTCTCAGCCTCCCAATTATTGACATTACAAGCACGCGCCACCATATCTGGCTTATAAGGTTCTCTTACAGAACATGGCATCATTATCTTTTTTTTTTTTTTTTTTTTTTGCAGTACTGGAGATTGAACCCAGGGGCATGCTACCTCCGAGGTATACCCCCCAGCCCTATTTTTTATTCTTTATTTTGAAACAGGGTCTCACTAAGTCTCACTAGGTAGCTGAGGCTGGCCGAGAACCCGATCCTCTGGTCTCAGCCTCCCAAATGCTGACCCGACTTTGTCCTGTGTAGTTTAAATTTACCTCCTCTAACTTCAAACCTGGAACACATACTGTTGAGTGTGATCCTAAAACACAGGTTTGAGAAGTACAAAAAATAACATAATATCTGTATTTTATCCTGCCCCCAGTAGATACTAGTCATCTTGATGTAGGACAGAAGGAATAAAATTTAGGCAGAAAGGAGACATTGGGAGGGAAGGGAAAGATATAGTTTTAAAATCTGGAGAGTTCTAGCTGACCCCACCCTATAGGGTGTGCTCAAAATCTTAGAAAAGTCTAAGTGGGCCACACCTTTTTAACCCCCTGAATCCCAGCCCCCACAGGACACTCAGGGCAAAGGTCAGACCCATCTTGAAACACCCATCTTAACCTGAGGAAGAGGAGGGCCCACTTTGGACCGCCTACCTGTCGTCCACCAAAACCTGGAAGAAGGAGGAGGTCCAGACTTCTTCTGTGCCCACCTCTCTTGAAAGTGTATAAAAGAAGGAGTAATAGCACGCCTGGCCTCTTTGGACCTGGGAAGCGCATCTGGATGGGAAGATTCCGCTCACCTGTTTTTCTCCCCCTTTCCTTATTTTCCTAAATAAATTCCTACTTTTTGTTTCTAAATGGCACGTGTTAAAATTCTTTTTATCACGGATGCCAAGGACCCACGAGTGGGACCGGGTTATCCCACAACAATCTGACAGTCTTTGGAAATACAGTTTCTGGAACTTTTTTCCAACTGGCTTAATATTTTTAAGTTCTTTAAGAAGGCTTCAGGAGTATAAATAATTCTATTTCCTCAGCAGAGTTATAAGTTCAGTTCCAGATGTACATTCATTATGTATATCTCAAAGTTAACTAAAAAAGAAGCTGATTTCTCTTTTTATTTCCCCAAGCCTTTGAGTCTTCCATATTTCTACTCTGTTGAATTATTTGCCAGTTAGCAGTTTTTTGCTTCTACAAGCAATATGTTTTTATTTTCCTTTAGCTTAGAAAGTCACTAAAAACTTCTAATTTTTAATGTATCTGCTAGCTTTACTTATTTTGGAAGCAGAAAAGTATCATATTTACTTCTAGAGAGTTTATAAGACATTAAAAGTTTAATAAAAAAATCTGAATTAGCAAAGCCCTACCCTCAGAAAACGTGCCAGATATAGGCCTGCTTTCTCAGTGTTTTTCCATATATCATAGGATTAGTTCTTAGCAGCCTACTAATCTCATTAAATCACTGCTAATTAAAAACATCACCTGTGGCCTCATTAGTACTAGGTTCTTTTATTAAATTTCTAAAATCACAGGCAAAAAAAACTGGTAACTTGTAACAATATTCATGGCTTCTATATTCCAAGGGATGTGACAATTTTGATAAAGTAGAACTCCCATTTCAGCATTCAAATATATGATATCTACCATCATAAAACAATATAACTGGGAAAACACCAGAGTTTTGTTTGTTTCACTGTGACCAAGGGAAACCACATTTAGCTCTTTATAGGACTGAGTCTCAAAACATTGTAGGTCTAACATGACTACCAGCTCATGTTTTTTTTGTTGTTTTTCTTTTTACTTGCAGTTAAGCTGCTCTCTTAACTGGTAAGCATCACTCATCACCTGTCTTTTGGGGTTCTTCTGTCTTGCTCATCCGTCCTTCACCCCAAGCCTGGCTTTAAAGCAGGACTATCTCTGTCTCTCCTTGAACTGAAGGACAGGCAGGCACTTTCCTACTCTTTAAGTCTCAAAGTCTGACAACTTTAAGAAAACCTGCAAAGTATCAGAATTCTAGTTCTATAAAATGATAAATAGGCTTTAGCCATTCCTTTCCCCTTTATTATCACAGTGGGAGGACTTATGAAAATTCTTCCTCTTTCAGATCACATCTTTGATAAAAGCCCTTTTTTCTAAAATTACCACCATATTCTCTAGTGATGTCCCAAATTAGATCTGATGATGTATCAGTGTGATGAGGTAGAATAGAAGAAATAAAGATTTAGGCAGAAAGGAGACAGATTGGGAAGGAAAAGGAAAAATATAGTTTTAAAATCTGGAGAGTTCATAATTTCTAACTCTACCCTATAGGGTGTGTCAGGTCTTGGGCAGAAACCTCAATGTGCCCACACCCTGGACTCCTGAGATCCAAGAGGACAAGGTCAGACCTCAGCCAGCCACCACCCATCTTTGAAATCTGAGGAAGAGGAGGTCCAGACTTCCACTGTGCCCACCCCTTCTTGGGAATTCTATATAAGGACTGAAAAGGCTGCCAAGACTCTCTGGGCCCGGATGATCTCCTCTTACCTGTCTTCTCCCTCGAGTCCCTTACTTTCCTAAATAAAACTGCCTTTGTCCCTGACTGGCAAGTGTTGAAATTCTTTTCACCATGGAGGCCAAGGACCCACTGAAGTTACTGTGCTGTCCCATGACAAGTGCACAACAGTTATTTGTCCCCTATCTTTCTTCTTTTTTTCTTTTGGTACTAGGGAGTGAATCCAGGGGCATTCACCTCCACGCTACATTCCCAGCTCCCACCCCTCCCCTTTTTTTTGGCACTGGGGATTGAACCCAGGGGTGTTCTACCTTGCCAAGTACAAGTGTGTGCCACCAAGCCTAGCTTTATTTTTTATTTTTAAACAGGGTCTCACTAAATTGCTGAGGCTGGCCTCCAACCTGCGATCTTCCTGTCTCAGCCTCCCAGTACTGGGATTATAGACATGTATCACTTTATCTGGCTGCCCCCTCTTTTTTTTCTTTTGGTACTGGGGATGGAACTCAGAGGCATTCTACCTCCAAGCTATACCCCCAGCCCTATTTTTTTTTATTCTTTATTTTGAAACCGAGTCTCACTAAGTTGTGGAGTGCCTCACTAGGTAGCTGAGGCTGGCCGAGAACCCGGATCCTCCGGTCTCAGCCTCCCGAATGCTGGGATTACAAGCGTGCGCCACCACACCCGGCTCTGCCCCCTCTTTTAGAGACAGATAGTTACTTTTTTTTTTTTTTGGCACTGGGGATTGAACCCAGGGACATTGTACCTCCAAGCTTCACCCTTAGCCCTATTTTTTTTTTTTTTATTCTTTATTTTTAAACAGGGTCTCACTAAATTGTGGAGGGCCTAAGTAGCAGAGGCTGGATAGGAACCTGCAATAAGCATGCACCACCACACCCAGCCTTAATTTGCATTTCTAAGGATATGCAGAGCAGAAGATTTCCAGGCTTGCTAACTGACTTTTCATCACTCCTTCAATCTTCAGCCAGAGAACCTTTTTTTTTTTTTTGTGGTTACTGGGGTTTAAATAGGCTTGGGGCTTGGGGGGGGGGGGGGTTCAAACTACACCCCTAGCCCTATTTTATTTTATTTTATTTGAAACAGGGTCTCAAAAAGTTACTACCTCAATGGTGTGGGTAAGAAATAATGTGAATTTGAGCCAGCAATGAAAGTACAGATACAAGGGACACAAATTTAAGAAATAATCCAGACAAGCCGGGTGTGGTGGTGCACGCTTGTAATCCCAGCATTTAGGAGGCTGAGACCAGAGGATCCAGGCTCTCGGCCAGCTTCAGCTACTTAGAGAGGCACTCTGCAACTAGTGAGACCCTGAGGGCTGGGGATGTAGCTCAGAGGTAGAATGCCTCTGAGTTCAATCCCCAGTACTAAAAAAAAAAAAAAAAAAAAAAAAAAAAAAAAAAAAAAAAAAAAAAAAAAAAAAAAAAAAAAAAAAAAAAAAAAAAAAAAAAAAAAAAAAAAAAAAAAAAAAA
>PVLC010035071.1:0-10360 GCA_004027655.1 Graphiurus murinus | reverse complement strand
AGTAATAGTGATATTTCTATTCTTTAAGAAATTATATAAGTCCATTGAAAAGATAAGTAATATTTATATTCAGAGCATAGGTAATTTGTCAAGTAAGACAAATTTGTATTGGATTATTTCTTTTACAAAGAGATTTTCTTTGGCACTATTTCTTCTTTTATCTCCAGTTCAAAGAATCCATTGCACACATACATGTATTGCACTGAAATTTGCAACATGAGATTCCCTTTATGGAAACCATTTGGATGAAGATCAAAGGAGAAAGGCACACAATTGATTTTATATGTTTACAAGAGAAACACTAGATAAAAAATAGAGCAGTAGTTAACTAGTATAAAACAATAATAAGAGCAATAATAATAATAAACAAAAGTAAAATGATGCTTTGGTTCCAGTTATCTGGATATCTGACAGAGTCTCATTTTATAAAATGAATCTTTATTTGTTGTTGTTTTTTGTTCCTTGGCACTGGGGATTGATCTCTGAGGTACATTTCAATCTTTTTATTTTTGAAAAGGATCCCACTAATTTGCTGAGGGCCTTGCTGAGTTGCTGAGGATGGCCTCAAACTGACAATCCTCCTTTCTTAGCCTCCCAAGTATTGGGATTACTGATGTGTGCCACCATGAATGGTAGGAATCTCTATTTTTTATATGTATCTAATACTATAGCTTATTAGATCACATGAAAAGTATGAATAAAAGAGGAACTGAAGTTACCAAATCATTCAATAGCAAGCTGCGAAAAAGTAGGGTGAAATAAAATGACTAAAGGTTTTCTAGCAGCCAGTGTCCAATTTACTTTTTTACTTTTTATTTTTTAGATTTTTAAAAATTTTATTTCGATTGACAAAATTTACATAGAAAGGTAATTTTCTTTGTAAAATTGTCACCCTAGTATGTGACTTCTTTTAAGCTCATTTTTTTTGTTTTGTTTTGTTTTTGGTGCTGGTGCATTGTAATCACACATCTTAATGAGGTACAAGCTGGTAGAGACATACATGCACACATCATTTATTTAGCCCTGCCCCAATTCCTGCCCCATTCCTTCCCCGCTCCTTCCTTCTCATGTTTGGCTTAGTGATTGACTGTGATATGTTTGTGATTGTACATCACGTGCATTAGGGTGTTTCTTTCTCCCCGCCCCTCCCATTACCTTCAGTTATGTCACCTTCTTTGCTCATCTAAGGTTTCTCCTTCTTCTCCTATGACCATTTTCTCCCTAGTTTCCTCATACTAAGAGAATGTTGCAGATTTCTTTCTATAAAGAGATTTCCAAAGTGTTACTCTCCCTGAGTCGGTTTAAAGTTTCGGTTATTAATTTTAAGCAACTCTTCTTCATAGAGAATGAGTTGGGCTTGTTCATTTTTGCTAGGATTTCAAATATTAAAAATACTTTAAAAGTTAAGTTGAATTGAGCTAGAAAATAATGTGATTTGAGTACTCTTATTAATCGATGTTAACATTTTCAATGTATTCTACAGTAAAGGAATATTAAGTAAACTAATGAAAATGATCTTCTGAGAACGTAAAGAAAATTAACCTTCTACTGAAAATATAAACTTGATCTCAGTTTCAGTGTTCATCAGTATCTACTAACAAACTTAAAGAAAATTCTGAGTTCTATTCTCAATATTCTCATTTCATTGACTTGAGGCAGTGATGGCCAGATCATGTGTAATTTTCTATTCTAAATTCTTTCCAGTAATTTTTATATCTAAACCTTTTTATTTCTAAACCTTTCATCTACAAAAGCTTCATATTATAATGAGTCCCCATTACCTAGCACCCAGGTTCAACAATTATCAACATACTGCCAGACTTGTTTCATTTTTACTTCTCCTATTCCTTTCTTCTTGTTTTTATGAATTATATTATCAATGAGGTTTAAGATACACACCATAAAATTTTTGTATGGTCCAGTTACCATGATTTTGATGAACACTCAGTATTGAGAATGTTAGATTATATTTTAGAAGGAATTCAAACATTTCCTCTAGTTTTTTTTTTCTTCAATTGTTGAATTCGTTGTTCTTAACAATCATAATTCTTAACATCTTCTATATCTATAGCTATGTATTTTATTTTACTCACATAATTATTTTTGTTGTTCTGGGGATTGAAACCAGGGCCACCCAACACCTGTTAGGCAAGCATTATATCACTTAAATATATCCTCAAACTTTTTAAAAATTCTATTTGGTGAGACAGCATCTCACTAAGTTGCCCAATCTGGCCTCAAACTTGTAATCTTCCTGCCTCGATCTCCCAAGTTTCTGAGAATACAGGCATGTACCAGAGCACTCGGCTTAGTTCATTTTAAACTGTGTACATTTTTTATTCTCTTTTTCTTTAGTCACACTTTTAAATGACTAATTGATTTACAATAATTTGGAAAGATGTATCTTTTCCATTTATCTTTTTATCTGAATATTTCTTCCTATATCCTCTAGTTTATGTCTTATATTTTTATATATATTTTATATGTAAGTATATTTGTACTCTCTCCATCCAGTTCTGCTACGGCAGTGGGACAGGTTGCTGAGAGACCACAGAAGACACTCAGATATGGGGTGTACAACATAAAGTTTACTGAAAACTGCTTATAGGGAAGGTCCAGTAGTGACAGACTGGACAAGTAGCACTCCTATTTTTCATGGGGACTCTGGTGCTTCACCAGAAAGCAGTGGCTTTGTCCTTCATGATACTTTTCTTAGTGGTGGCTGGCTGGAGGTGCACTTGTCCTCTTCACAGTACTGGGATCTGTACCAGTCTGCAAAGGAAAAGGGGGTTATAGGTTAGGCTACAGAAATAGTGACATCATTAGTTTATCTTTCTTTGTCCCATTGTAGAAATAGCATCCCCAGGAGCTTGCTCTGCATGTAAGGAAACAGCTTTCTACAGATAACACCAACTTGCCCTAATTTCCAGCATGCATGAGAGAAAGTCAGTGTTCTTCAAGATAATATTTATCTGGATATTTCAGCTTTCATTGTTCCCTAAATTTTCCTAGGTTTTTGGGAATAAGGGTATGCTTCAGGACATGTTTTACTGTCCTCCTTCTTTCTAAGGATGACACAATATTGAATTATATATTTGTAACATACTTTTGATTATTATTTTTATTATTTATGTAAGTTCTAAGTTCCTGTAGTTTTAGGTTTCATTTTTTGTTTTCTGTGATAAATATGTTTAATGATAAAGACTTAAGGTCAGAAAATTTGATGTTTCTTGTCCCTAGATTTTATTTAATATATTTCTGCTGCTTTCTAATTAATTTGTAGCTTCAGGTAAAGTTATATTTATTATAAACATCTATTATGTTAAGTTTTTTAACAATCATTCACTACCAAAAATTTTTTAAATTTATTTTAATTTTTTTACATTATAAATGGACTGTTGTCTGTAATTCACTACATTTTTTACATATAATATACTGAGCTTCATCAGTAGGTATATTAGTATTATTATTTTCTATTTGAAGTATTAGAAGTTCTATGCATTTTATTGATTTGAATTTTAATTGATTATACTACATTAATCCTTGAAGGATTTTTTTTCTGGAGCTGATTTCAAAACAGAATGTCATATTAATATCTGCCACTATAACCTTATGTTAATCAAGTCAATTTTACATTCTAAAGGATTTTGCTTTTGTAAACATTTCTTTTCAATTATCCTTTCTTTTTTTATTTTGGCTAGTAGAAAATAGCACTTAAAATTTTATATTGATTTTTTGCCCAAGACTCTGCCGACTTATTGTAGTCTCATTTCCATTGGATTTCCTTCATAATTGAATATATCTGTGTGTGTTATGTTTTGGATGTGGAATTCCTCTCAAATCCTCACATGTTAGGCAATGCAGCAGTGTTCAGAGATCAAATGATCAAATCATGAGGGCTTTAACCTCATCATTGGATTAATCCTTTGGTGGTTTAATAATCTGAGTGAATTTACTGGGTGTTAGTTGTAGAGGGTGGAGTGTGACTACAGGGAGTAGGTTACTGGCAGCAAGCCTTGAACAATATTTGTTCCTGGTCCCTTTCTCTCTCTGCTTCCAGGCTAATGTAAGCTGAGAAACTGTCTACCATCCCATACTTCCTCCAGGCTATGTCTGCCTTGGAATCTGCTGAGCCTCTGAAACTTGAGCCAAATATTTCCTACTCTAAGTTGTTGTTGTCAAGTATTTTGATCATAGCAGTGGTACGCTAACACAATCTGTAAATAATAAAATATGCTCCCTTAATCCTACATTTTATGTTTGTCTTCTCAATTTATTTGCCAGGTTTTCCAATTCTGTGTTGTGTATCTATCATTATTTGGCTAGAAGAGACTGGATTTATAGTTTTTAATTACTTTTTGCATTACACTTTAGTTAATCTCCCCTTAGTTGTGTCTAATTGCTACCCAACTATTGAATATTTAAGCGTGAACTTCATTTCCATTTATATTTGTAATAATAAGTACAGTTTGTTTTTAAAATACATTTCTGATAAGTGAATTATCTCCAGTACCTGCATGCTTTTTCTCATCTGTCTTCTTTTCTCTAAGTCTCATTATCTTCACTGTATATTAGCCATTATGCATGAAAAATAATTTGAACAAATATTTTGAGTCTTAGGCGATTTTATCTTCTCTTGCTTTTTCTATGTCCAGAAGGACACTTAAAATGCGAGATCATTTTAATCCTACTTCAGTTCTTTGAGGGTTTTCCTGGTAATACCTGTGGTATGCAATTGGTCAGAAGGTCATAGCTGGTTTACTCCCAGTTTCTTAAAATTTTTGAATGGTTCTTTGGAGATTTAACCTAAGGAATGAGCTATCCAGATCATGACACTTGTCAGCAATACTCTGATTTTTGTTACCAAAGTCTCAATTGGCTCATGAAAACACATACGAAAAGACTCTGCTTTATGTTCCAGATTGCTAATAATTTCAAGAGAATGTAGCTTCATTTGTTTTGAAATTGCTGGGATCTTCTCTCCTCCCTATTGATTCAGAAATTACTACTATTCTCTTAAATATACATACATACATACACACACACACACACACACACATATACATAAAATTTGTAGTATTTAACCAAGGGCCTAACACAAGCTAGGCAAGTACTTTACTACTAAGCCACAACCCAGCTCATTTACCTAGATCTTTAAAAACTGTCAGCTTGAAAGAAGGCACCTTATTGTTCTTGATACTGTTGTTATCTTGATCACCACCATTACCATTACCACTGTCATTTTGATCATATTGCAACTTCTTTCCTCCAGAAGCTTTATATTTCCAGGACTACATGATCTGAGAGTTCATCTTTTTCCTTTTTCTACATCTTCAGGTCCCTTTGGGCACATTGTTATTTCCCTCTATGCCTTTGTGAATGGTCCAGGTTCAATGGTTACAATTCCTATGGGAGAGGCAATCTTAAGAGCAATGCAAGTGCTTTGGTCTCTACCATTGTCAGCAGCTACATTATCAACTGATAAGTGGCCAGTCCTTTGTCAAGGCAGAAAAAAGAACTCCATTAAAAGACCAAATGACAATGAGTCTGAGAGGTCTTGATATTTTTACCCATCACCCTGATAGCAAAACTGACATATTCTTGGAAGATTATATAATCTGAAAAATACAGTTGGTCATAGGGAGAAAAATCAATAATTTCATTCTTTATGTGAAACAGCATGTATATGTTGTTTAATATTCAAAATATGAAAATATTGTTTTATTTGTAAGACCTTCATCCAGAGACACTCTTCTTTCACTTTTCTCTCTTCTTTTATTGAATACCTATTTGTACTGATATCATCAGGATATCATATTTTCTTTTAAATAAGTTTCATATGCTCTTCAATATCTTTCCAACATCAGTACCAGGATATTTGTTTTTTTTTCTGTCTACTAATATTTCTTGGAATATTTCTTTGGATTAATCATTAGTATTCCAAACTCTACATGATATGCTCTTGAATGTTTGAAAAATTAACTACCACAAAAAGTTCGTGTAGTTTTTATTTACTAACACATTGAGTTCTGTAAAACAATAAGCAACAATTCAGAAGGATATAGCCTGTTAATACTGAACAATCAACTATTATTATTATAATTAATGCAGTTTAACCTAGAAGATTTTGGGGATGCTTTCATATTGACTAAAGTTTCTAACACTCTATAATTTAGTCAAACTGCATAATCATTTTGTGTCTCAGATAATAACTGCATCTATGTCATAGGATATTTGTGCAATTAAATAGCTAATATATCTGAATGCCGATGAGTACCTGCCAATAAGTAATTGCTATTTCCTAAAATAGTAAGGCTCAAGAATAATGCACTCCATCATTTCTGTCCTTTCATTCTTTCTTATTTAGTGTTCTATTTGCAGACTCTATAATAGTGCTTGGCATTTATTAAGTATTAAGCTACAATAAAATATGTTGCAGGTATAAATAAATTAGTGAATTCATATTTATTCTTTCTTTATACTTTTTAAAATTATAAATTCAAACCAATATATGTGGGAGTCTAATTACTCATTCAACATTAATGCATTGTAAAAATAATACAAGATAGGAATATACATAATTTCTCTAATTGACAGACTGATAAAAGAGGTGAAAAGTAAAAGAAAAGACTCATTTCTGAGTGTCTTGAGGTCATCTAATCCTTTCAATTTTTCAGCTTATAAATTGCATGATTATTAGAATTATGCCTACATATATAATAGACTTTCTTTGCATGTGGGTATTTGGGGATATATTTAATTCAGGATTATAAATCACATAGGGATGTGATTTATGCAAATTTAGAATTAATTAGCATATATTAAATTATTTTCCCCATAATACAAGCAAATGGAAGAAGTCAACTGGATAAAGTTGAAAAAAAAAAAAAGGCAATTTGCTAATAATCCCATTACTATGTTGATAAATAACCTGAAATGGATAAGTTGCAGGCTGCAAGAATCTTGTTATCTTCATTATAATTCAAATGAATAGAGAAGAACCTCTTTTGCAATAAGTAGTTGACTTTGTGGATAAGCTCATAGGCATCTTATCCATGACACTGGGCTAAATATACTTTCACAACATGAAAACAACTTCCATTAACTACTGTAAAAGTTCTACTGCCAGTTAATTATTTTTATGATTGGAAAAGTCAAGTAACTTAGATGGGAATGAGAAGTAAGCAGTATACTAAAGAATCAAGCTAACTTCAAATCCTGTTTCTTTCACTTAGTAGCTTTGAAAGCTTATCTAATTCAGCAAGACTTTTGGAAGCCTAGTCTTCTCATACTGAAAATTAGAAAAACAATCCCTATGTGATGTGTTGTAGTAAAATTCAAAGCAATGCATATAATACGCCAGTTACATAACATGTATTGAATAAATATTATTTTTCTTCCACATTTTAAGAGCAAAGCAGACCTTCAAACTTTCTGTCTCTCTCACATACATTCCACCTTCTTTATTAGAACTGAAATGATTGTTTTAAAAATGCATTTTTTTTTACCAACTAATTCTGTTGGCCAAAAATGGTGTAGGTTTTCCCCACTGAATATAGGATTGACTTTCATTTTTTAGGATTTTATTTGGAGCTTTAATATTTTGTGACTACTTATTTTTAGCCTCATGCATCACCATTAGTCTTAAAGTTGATGGTTTCCCTTTTCCAAATCTGACCATCATTGGCATATCTATTTTTCACATCTATATATTAGATTTTTACTCCTTTCTCATTAGTTTTCAATAGTGAATCCAAAATCAAAATTCTAAAGTTGGTGTTAAATTTTCTGTCTTAGAGACCTAGGGCCATTCAAAGCTGCTGTCTAGGGCTGAGTTCTGCTTGTAGTATCTCTGTGAGATACAGGAGATTATTTTTCTCTTTTGACTCCTTTATGCATTTGCAGATTTATTCTAAATTCTGGGTATGTTCTCAGTTTCTTTTCTCTGGTAAATAATATCTTTAGTATTAGTGGTGGTGGATTGGAAGAGAATGAAAATTGATGTTGGAATTGACAAATCTGAACTTAGATATAATTACTTCAATTCATAGTTTTTGTTGGCTTGGACATGTTAGCTATTTTATATAAGATTCATTATTTGCAAATTAAAATAAATATAGAAAATTAACCAGTGTACATAAGCTCATAAAAAACACCAATCTTGGTACTTTTTTTTTCAAATTAATCACTTGGTATAAATTTCTTATATCTTATGTATTGAAGATAAAATTTATTCTAGCTATGTAATGATTCTTATATTTTTACACATGTCTTTACTTTGTTATAAATATTTCTATTTTATTTTATTTTTTTTGCGGTACTGGGGATTGAACTCAGGGGCATTCTACCTCCGCGCTACACCCCCAGCCCTACTTTTTTATTCTTTATTTTGAAACCGAGTCTCACTAAGTTGCGGAGTGCCTCACTAAGTAGCTGAGGCTGGCCGCGAACCCGGATCCTCTGGTCTCAGCCTCCCGAATGCTGGATTACAAGCGTGCGCCACCATGCCCGGCTATATTTCTATGTCAGATCATTTTTGTTCTCCCTTTATAAACTCCAAGATGACATGAAACTTTTCACCCTGAATTACTATAGCTTTTCTTTCATCAAGCAACTTTTCTACAAAGAGTTAGCAAATGTTTTCAGGTGGGCTACAAATTGGCTGGACAGAGTCCTCTCCCACCCACATGTGTACTATCTAATTATATTTGATTCTTAAGGCATTTCACCACATTTAATATATATTATCCTAACAATATTGACATAAAAAATAAGACATCATAGAGGAGTGGAAGGCAGTTCAGTACAGCATAGTATTATTATCATTCTGAGATGAGCTGAGCCTTCCACATTTACTTTGCACTTAGCTTCCCTAGGTGAGGAACACTCCTTGATTATGTCCTTGAAAGACTGGTTTCCTACTGTTTTACAGGTTTCAGATAAATATCACTGCTTCAAAGACAACTGTATAATCACATCATTACAGAACAGGCACACAAAACACTTCTATCATTAACTTTTTCTACCATTAAATTTGTGGGTGAAATACATGAACTGGAAACATTCTGACTGACAGCAATGTGTTCTGTCAGAGAACAATGGACCTCACTTGATCTTATCACCTAGGCATTTCACTATTTCACCTCATCACAAAAAGAATGGATGCAGTACATTTGGAAAAAAAGAGAGAAAGTAACCACATTCACAAAGCTTTTGCTGAAACATAATATTATAATTATGCTAAATATTTTATTATTGTTGTTTTTCTCTTATTGCTCCTAATATTTAAACTTTATCATAGGTATGTATAGAAAACAAACAAATGTATATATATAGAGTCTGTAATAGTGAGTCTTCTGACATTCACAGTGGGTCTTGGAACATGTCTCCCAAGTAAAGGGAGGACTACTATATTAAAGAAAGAAATCGTGATAGGGATTTGGGGGTGGCAAGTATTCATTGCTATTGATGTCTTACAAATTCTTGGTTTCCTTTCTCTTTCACAATCAGATCTGAATTCTAAAAGTCTACAAAGAAAAGCAAACAATCATAGCAGGAATATGCATATCATTCACTAAATTATATTCATATCTGCCTAATAACAAAAACATTATCACTGTAAGTAATCATTGGTCAATTAAGAACTAAAATATATTGGGTAATAATGCATTTAATGTTGTTTTATATAAATGAAATATATAATATAAGCTGATAGGATAGCTCACAGTAGGTACTTCCTGAGAGAAAGCATTTCAATTCTATTTTCTATGGCACTGGGTGTGCTTAGGTCAACAATTCTTTATCCATATCCTGTAATTGAAAACAAATTCTATCTCTGATAGACTCTGTATCTCTTTATTGCTGTGTCATCCACCACATTGCAAAAATGGATAGTGAGTAGATTCAGTGAGATGCATACACACATTCATTAATTGCCTGTAACAGTGATTATTCATTAATGAAGAACATACTCCAAGCTAGTCCCACTATTTTAAGTTTTCAATATACTTGCTTTCTTCACATATCTGCTATGAAAAAAAATGCATTTCTCAGGCAGTTTTTGCTGACTGTATAAATAAGCATATTCAATCTTCACTAGATTGTGAACTCTCAAAATGATCAAATCACAATTTTATGTGTATACAAATATGCCACAATGAGAGCCGGGCGTGGTGGCGCATGCTTGTAATCCCAGCATTCGGGAGGCTGAGACCGGAGGATCCGGGTTCGCAGCCAGCCTCAGCTACCTAGTGAGGCACTCTGCAACTTAGTGAGACCCGGTTTCAACATAAAGAATAAAAAATGGGGCTGGGGGTGTAGCTCGGAGGTAGAATGCCCCTGGGTTCAATCCCCAGTACCG
>PVLC010035070.1:5362-16633 GCA_004027655.1 Graphiurus murinus | reverse complement strand
GGTACTGGGGATTGAACTCAGGGGCATTCTACCTCCAAGCTACACAACCAGCCCTATTTTTTATTCTTTATTTTGAAACAGCCCTATTTTTTATTCTTTATTTTATTCTCACTAAGTTGCAGAGTGCCTCACTAGGTAGCTGAGGCTGACCACAAACCCAGATCCTCCAGTCTCGGCCTCCCAAATACTGGGATTACAAGCGTGTGCCACCACGCCCGGTTGATTGCTAGTATTTATAGAGCATTTTACATTCACAATATATAGTACCAAGCTCTTTATGTGGATTATCTACATTAATCTGTGTAATATTATCACAGAATAGGTATTGTTATATTCCTAGGTTTTAGAGATTGGAAGCTGAAACACAAAGGGTTGTATTTTATTGATGAAGACACCTTCGATCAAAGTGACACATTATTGTTTGTGTTTTAGTACAGGGGATTGAACACAGGCATTCTACCTCTGAGCTACAGCCCCAACCCTGTTTTATTTTTATTTTTTTGTTGTTTTTTGTTTTGTTTTGTTTTGTTTTTGTGGTACTGGGGATGGAACTCAGGGGCATTCCACTTGTGAGCTACACTCCCAGACCTATCTTTTATTCGTTATTTTTGAAACGGGGTCCCTGAGTTGGGGAGGGCCTCACTTAAATAGCTGAGGCTGGCCATGAATCTGTGATCCTTCTGTCTCAGCCTCCCAAGTACTGGGATTACAAGTGTGTGCCACCACGCCCAGCTTCTGTTTTATTTTTTATTTTGAAGTAGGGTCTTGCTAAGTTGTGGAGGGTCTTGATAAATTGCTGAGGCTGGCTTCAACTCTGTGATCCTGTTTCAGTCTCCCAAGTACTAGGATTATAGGCATGTTACCACATCTGGCTAAGTAGAACATTATTTTATGTGCCACTCAGAAAAATGCTGTCAAACTACACAGTGCTTTCTTGTCACATCAGTTGTAAGATGGATTGTTATTTTGGAGATGTTGAAATGTGAAAAATTGTATCTGAAAATTGATGAAATACGGCACTTTACAAAGACCATAGACCAATACAGTTAGATAAGGATATCAAGTCAGCAGTCTAAACTCTAACTTAGAGGTTAAATTAAAAGTCCCACCCCCTGTAATGGGGACTGAACCCAGGGGCAGGCATTTTACCTCCCAACTACACTCCTATCTCTTTATTTTATTTATTATTATTATTATTATTTTTAGTACCAAGGATTGAACCCCCTGGTACTGAGCTACACTTCCAGCTCTATTTTATTATTTATTTTGTGCAGGAGATTGAATCTAGAGGGTATTATTGAATCTAGGGGTATTATGCTGCGTTATAGAGCATACCTAAAATAGTTGTGTAGGTTTTTTGGGGTTTTTTTGCAGTACTGGGGATTGAACTCAGGGGCATTCTACCTCCGAGATATACCCTCAGCCCTATTTTTTATTCTTTATTTTGAAACTGAGTCTCACTAAGTTGCCGAGTGCCTCACTAGGTAGCTGAGTCTGGCCACGAACCCGGATCCTCCGGTCTCAGCCTCCTGAATGCTGGGATTACAAGCGTGCGCCACCACACCCGGCAGTTGTGTAGGTTTTGTTTTTGTTTTTTTGTGTGTGTGTGGTACTGAGGATGGAACCCAGAGGCAATCTACCTCTGAGCTACACTCCCAGCACTTTTGGTAGTACTAGGGATGGAACCCAGGAGTATTCTACCTCTGAGCTACACGCTACACCCCCAGCCCTATTTTTAATTCTTTATTTGGAAACAAGGTCTAACTAAGTTGCAGAGGGCCTCACTTAAGTAGCTGAGGCTGGCTGAGAACCTGTGATCCTCCTGTCTCAGCCTCCCAAGTACTGGGATCACAAGCATTCACCATCACGTCCGGCTTCCCAGCCCTATTTCTTATTCTTTATTTTGAAACAGGGTCTCACTAAGTAGCTGAGGCTGTCTGGGAACCTGTGATCCCCCTGTCTCAGCCTCCCAAATATTAGGATTACAAGCATGTGCCACCACTCCTAGCTGTAAAATAGTTTGGGGTTTTTTTGTATGTGTGTGGTACTGGGGATTGAACCCAGGGGCATTCTACCTCTGAGCTACACCCCCAGCCACATTTTATATTCTTTATTTTGAAACAGGGCCTCACTAAGTTGCATAGGACCTCACTTAGTAGTGGAGGCTAGCTGAGAACCTGCAATTCTCGTGTCTCAGCCTCCCAAGTACTGGGATTACAAGTGTGCACCACCACGAGCAGCTTGTAAAATAGTTTTGGTAGAGACTGCTAGATTGCCCTCCAAGGACATTGCATCAGTTTACCTTTTTCTTTTTTTAAGGTACTAGGGATTAAATCCAGGGCCTTGTTTTAAAAGTCCCACTGAGTTGCCCAGAATGGCATCAAACTTGGAATCTCCTGACTCAGCTTCCTGAGTTAGCTGGGACTATTGGCATGTGCCACCGTGCCTGACTTATACCAAATATTTTGATAGTTCATATCCCTTATAGTCTGCTAAAACTAAAAATTTACTACAGTTTGAAAGGACTTCCTGTGGCCCTGCACACTCTCAGTCACTTTGGAGTCCCTGGTTTCACTGTAGCAGATTCTTCAGGACTGCTTAATCTTCCCTACTCGGCCCTTTTTTTTTTTTAAATCTGGAAATGGTCTTGAATAGTGTTGCTGAGAGCTCCCAAGCTGCTGAGGCTGGCTTTAAGCTCGCGATCCTCCTGTCACAACCTACTACTCCCAACCTATTTTACTTTTTATTTTGAAACAGGATCTCAGTTGCTGAGGGCCTGGCTAAGTTGCTGAGGCTGACCTCAAATCTGTTATCCTCCTGTCTCAGCCTCCCAAGAGCTAGTATTTCAGGCATGGGCCATCATGCCTGGCTAAAGCCATCATTATTTTTCAATGTCTGGTAGATACACTTCCTTCCTCTATTGCCTCATAACCCACCAGCTTCCAGACAATCAATCCTGAGCCTTGTGTCCTCTATCCTCAGATCAATGAGGAAATCTCCGTGAAGCACCTTCCATCTACAGAGCCTGACCCCCACGTTGTTCGTATCGGCTGGTCCTTGGACTCTTGCAGCACCCAGCTAGGTAAGGAGAGGTCAGCCAGGCAGTCCTGAGAGTAGAGTGATTGCCCCTACCCCTGAATTTCAAGGGTCTTAAACTTCCCTTCCCATTACTGTGCCCACAACATATCTAACCTGAGGCAGAACAGGCACGGTAATTAGGTATGTGTCATTTCCTGTCTTTCAGGAATACTAGATTCAACTGGAAGGACCACGATCATGGAACAACTCTTCTGTGAAGAGTTAATTTTTGTCCATCTTTTTAGGACAGGGTCCAAAGTTCTTTTCAGAAAGCTGTTCCCTCTGTTTTTAAAAGATCAGTTTCCTCCCTCAAACTATGCTAAAAACAAGTTAAGTTCTTAAGCTCCATTCAGTTCTGTGTGGATTTTTCTGTCCATATTCTAACCTAGAACAAAAGGAGAGGCAGAGAACGGGGGCCAGAACCAATCAGCAGAGAGAGGCAGGTTCTGCATGTTGAAAGGTACTACATTTTCATAGACCCAAACCTCAGCAGCTTTCATCTGCATACCTTCTGGACATTTGTTCCTTTTGTTTTTTATACATATTCAGACTGAGTAATGGCATGAATACTGTCGTGTAGTCTGAGTTTTTAAAATATATAAGTATAGCTTTTTGGTCACTGCATACTTTTTTCAATTTTATAGTTGTGTTTTTATTTTTGTAGTGCTGGGGAAAGAACCCAGGGCCTCACACATACTAAGCAAGCACTGTGCCACTGAGCTACCCCCCAGCCCAATAGTTGTATTTATTTAACATATCTTTTGTAGCTCATTTAAATTAACTGCAAATCTTTGCTGTTAAAACATTTGACTCCCCTGAGCCTGGTGGCACACACCTGTAATCCTGATACTTGGGAGGCTGAGACAGGAGGATTGCAGGTTTGAGGCCAGCCACAGCAACTTATTGAGACCTTGTTTCAAAAGAAAATAGGACTTGGGGGGGCGGGTAGCTCAAAGGTAGTATGCCTTTGGGTTCAATCCCCAGTACCACAAAAGAGTTAAAAAAAAAAAAAAAAAAAAAAAAAAAACTTGACCTTTTTGTGTATAATTGCTTGACAGCTTAAGACTAATTCTTAAAAAGATGTTGGTTCAGTCCTCAGCACCGAAAAGGAAAAAGGTTAGAAAGACTGGTGTTCATTTTGATATATCTCAGAGTTTTTTGTTTGTTTGTTTGTTTAAGAAGTATAGAACATCACATTTTATTTTGGCATATATTTTGAAATATAGTTGGTGGACTATTTATACAGTTGAAGAAACAAAGCCCAAAAAGGTTTGGGTTCTAGGGTTGCACATCTTGCTCAGGGCAGACCCAGGCATGAACTTCATGCCTGCTGGCTCCTGCATTTCTGGCAGGATGCTCTTTGATAAGTTACTGACCAAGGGTCTCTACAGAGCTCAGGTGTTGGCCAAGGCAAACCCAGTTCTGTAGCCTGAAGAAATCCAGTACCTTTCCCATGAATTAGTCCTCAGGGTCTTCCAGAAGCAAAATCCAGCTTCTTATTTTATTAAATCCTCAGTGGCACCAAAAATTTTTGACATTAATAGACTTGATTAAGGGTTGCATCCCAGCAATTCCTATTCTTTCCATATTTTCCCTTTCTTTGCAGAGCTGTTACTCCTAAACTTAAGGCATCTAACCCTATCAAGCCCTCAGAAGTTCTGCATAATAAAGGGCTTCCTTTCAACCTTTCTTTTCTCCACCCCTCCAAGAGAGGGGACATCTGATTAATAAAACTAGTGCAGAAAATGATTTTGTCTTCAAAGTATGTGGCAACTATGAAGGCAGTTGTGACCATCACAGGTTTAATGTGTTGGTGCCTGTTTCTTCCATTAGGCGAAGAGCCTTTCTCCTATGGCTATGGAGGGACAGGGAAGAAGTCCACCAATAGCCGGTTTGAAAACTACGGAGACAAGTTTGCAGAAAATGACGTGATTGGCTGCTTTGCGGTGAGTGCTAGCAGCTGTGGAAATAGGCAAAACCAGATGTTGGGCTGTAGGCTTGTTTTTCAAGATACCTTTATCCATTGTCTGCCTTTAAAAGTCCATCTGCTTTTAAAGGCAACAGTGTGTTGGCTCTTGTCTCACATTGGCATCTTCTTATCTCAAAACCTCTCCCTTTCTTCACCTCACATTAGTTGAGCTGATTTCCTGCAGTGCATGGCCCTCTGGAAGAGCAGCAGCAGATGCAAAACACAAGATAGAGAGTACTTGGGCCACTGTGTATGGCAGTTCTGGAGAGCAATGATTGACAGTCACTGTGCTCTGAAACATGGTTGTCAACTCTGGGGCCAGTCCCTGCTTTGCCACTTGCAGCCCTGGACAGTTTTCCTTGTTTTTCAATCTCCTCTAAATGCACATGTCTCCAAAATTCTTGTGAGGTCAAGTTAACCCATTAAAAGCACTTATAATAATGCCTGGCACATAAGTGCTCAGTAAATGTTCCTTAATAGAATTAGAATTAGGAGTTAGAAGCAATGTTTGTATGTGTCATGCAGGCCACAGAGCAGGTGACTGCTGCCCAAGTGATGCTTCCTCTTGGTCTTGTTCTCTCTCTGTCATATTTATACACATGGACTCTATTACTTGGTGTGGATTTTTTGCTTGCTTGCTTGCATGCTTGCTTACTTGCTTGCTTCCCCTTATGGTACTAGAGACTGATCCCAGGAGCATTCTACCAGTACGCTACATCCCCCAACCATATTTTATTTATTTAAAATTCTGTTTACGCCGGGCGTGGTGGCGCACGCTTGTAATCCCAGCATTCGGGAGGCTGAGACCGGAGGATCAGGTTCGCGGCCAGCCTCAGCTACCTAGTGAGGCATGCCACAACTTTGTGAGACTCGGTTTCAAAATAATGAATAAAAAATAGGGCTGGGGGTATAGCTCGGAGGTAGAATGCCCCGGAGTTCAGTCCCCAGTACTGCAAAAAAAAAAAAAAAATTCTGTTTAATACTGGGAATTGAACCCAGGGACATTCTATCTCCTAGCTACGTTACCTCAGCCCTTTTACTCTGTGTGTGTGTGTGTGTGTGTGTGTGTGTGTGTGTGTGTGTGTGTGTTAATGAGGATTGAACCCAGGGGCATTCTACCTCTGAGCTCCACCCCCAGCCCTAATTTTTATTCTTTATTTTGAAACAGGGTCTTACTAATTTGCAAAGGGCCTTACTAAATAGCTGAGGTTGGCCACCAACCTGCGCTTCTCCAGTCTCAGTCCCCCAGGTACTGGGATTACAAGTGTGCACCACTACGCCTGGCTACATTTTTATTTTGAAACAAGGTCTCACTAAATTGCTGGGACTGACCTTGATCCTGTGATCCTCCTGTCTCAGCATCCCAAATACAAGGATTGCAGACATGCGCCACTGTGCCCAGCTATCTCTGTCTCTCTCTCTCATTTGAAGCATTTTCAACTTAAAGAAATAAGAAGCCGGGCGTGGTGGCGCACGCTAGTAATCCCAGCATTCGGGAGGCTGAGACCCGAGGATCCGGGTTCGAGGCCAGCCTCAGCTACCTAGTGAGGCACTCTGCAACTTAGTGAGACTCGGTTTCAAAATAAAGAATAAAAAATAGGGCTGGGGGTATAGCTCGGAGGTAGAATGCCCCTGAGTTCAATCCCCAGTACCGGAAAAAAAAAAAAGAATAAAGAAATCTCAGTCTTACTCAGATAATCTAACATTTGTATTTTTGTTTTGCTGTTCTCATGTGTGGTGTGTATGTGTGTGATTTGTATTTGAGCCATTTAAGAGTAGGTTGCCAGCTGGGCATGGTGGCTCATGTCTGTAATCCCAGTACCTGGGAGTCTGAGATAGGAGGATCACAGGTTCAAGGACAGCCTCAGCAACTTAGTGAGCCTGTTTCAAAATAAAAAATAAAAGGGCTGGGAGTATAGGTCACGTATAGAATCCCCCCTGGGTTTAATCTCCAACACCAAAAAAAAAAGTAGACTGCCTACATCATGTCTTTATTCCTTAATATATCAGTATGTATTTTTTAAGAATAAAGCTACATATTAATCACAATATAGTTACCATATTTAACATTGATATATTATTATTTAACCCACAGTCCGTGTTTAAATTTTGTCAATTGTTCAACAATAATATCCTTCAGTGCAGTTTCTGGTTCAGCATCTGGCCCAGAGTAACATATTGCATTCTACCATATGTCTCTTTAGTCTTCTTCAGTCTAAAACAATTTCTCAACCTTCCTGTGTATTTCTTGACCTTTTTTAACAAAAAATTTTTTGTTTTTGTTTTTGTGGTACTGGGGATTGAACTCAGAGGGATTCTACCTTCAAGCTATACTCCCAGCCTGATTTTATTTCTTATTTTAGAAACAGGGTCTCGCAGTCAGGCGTGGTGGCTCACGCTTGTAATCCCAGTACTTGGGAGGCTGAGACTGGAGAATCCGGGTTCGAGGCCAGCCTCAGCTACCTAGTTTTGCCTTCCGCAACTTAGTGAGACCCTGTTTCAAAATAAAGAATAAAAAAAATAGAACTGGGGGTGTACCTCGGAGGTAGAATGCCCTGGGTTCAATCTCCAGTACTGCAAAAAAAAAAGAAACAGGGTCTCACTAGGTTGATGAGAGTCTCACTACTTGCTTAGGCTGTCTGCGAACCTGTGATCCTCCTGTCTCAGCCTCCCAAGTACTGGAATTACAAGTGTGCGCCACCATACCTGGCTAAAATTTTTTTTTTTTTAATTTAAACAAAAATTAGCCATGTTTGTACCGTACAAAGTCTCTTAGACTTTGTGTTTTTTTCGCACTTAACAGTAAATCCTAAAGCCAGGTATAGTGGCACACGCTTATAATCCCAGTACTTGGGAGGCTGAGACAGAAGGATCACAGGTTTGCAGCCAGCCTCAGCTACTTAGTGAGGCCTTCTACAAGTTAGTGAGACCCTGTTTCAAAACATAGAATAAAAAAATAGGACTGGGGTGTGGCTCGGAGGTAGAATGCCCCTGGGTTCAATCCCTAGTACCACCAAAAAAAAAAACTAGGGCTGGGGTTGTAGCCAGGAGGTAGAATGCCCCTGGATTCAATCACTAGTACCGGAATAAAAAACTGAAAACAAAACAGTAAATTCTAGCCAGGCACCCGCCCGTAATTGCAATTCTGGTTCTATCGCCAGTACCACCACCAAACCAAATCAACCAAATAACAAAGAGTAAATCCTGGCCATCTTTCATTGTCCACACAGATGATATATAAAAAGGGTGTGTATGTGTGTGTGTGTGTGTGTGTGTGTGTGTGTGTGTGTGTGTGTGTTTTGCTGGGGGTTGCCATCAGCTACACCCTCTAGCCCATTTTAATTTTTGTTTTTGTTGTGAAACAGGGTTTTACTAGGTTGCCAAGAGTCTCCCTAAGTTGCTGAGGCTGTGAGGCTGTCCTTCGAACCTGTGATCCTTCTATTTCAGCCTCCCAAATACCAGAATTACAGGCATTAGCCACCCTGCCCCACTTAAAAAACATTCTGCGGTACCAGGGATTGAACCCGGGGCAATCTACCTCCAAGCTACACACCCAGCCCTATTTTTTATTCTTTATTTTTGAAACAGGGTCTCACTAAGTAGCTGAGGCTGGCTGTTCTCGAACTTATGATTCTCATTTTTCAGCCTCCCAAGTATTGGAATTACAAGTGTGTACTACCATGTCTGTTTAATTTTGCACCTTTATATGTAATAGCTGCCTAATAATGTAATGTAGGCATCAGGGTACCCTACTTTAATTTAGTCAGTTTTCCTGTTGGCGACTCTGAATGTTGTTGAATGATAGAGATAATGTTGTAGTGAAAGCTTTTCTTTTTTCTACTTGCCAAAGTAACTTGGAGAATTATTTTTGTGCCCTCACACATGGCTCTCCTGTGCAGTATAGCCATTCCTTCTTCACCATTAGAGTACTTTATGCTGTATTAGTGTGAATATTTTGCATATACATCTTTACATTGTTATGGGACTATAGTTGTGTTATTTCTTTGTAAAGTTTGCTTCTGAGCTTGGCATTGTGGTGCACACCTGTCATCCCAGTAACTAGGAGGCTGAGACAGGAGGATTGAAGGTTTGAGACTAGCCTCAGCAACTTAGCAAGCCCTCAGTAGCTTAGTGAGACCCTGTTTCAAAATAAAAATAGAGCTGGGAGTGTAGCTCTGAGTAAAATACCCCTGGGTTCAATCCCCAATACCAAAAAAAAAGTTTGCTTCTGGGTTAAAGGTGTATTTTTAAATTTTTATAGCTACCACCAAGACTGCACTCCCAAGAGGTGTGATGTTTTCCAGACCATTCTGTCAGAAAGACGTTATATAGGTGTGTGGCAGTATAGAATTCTAGGATTTGACTCTTGATTCTACCAGGGCCTCTCTACCCATAGTTTTTAAGATTCCTTGTAGTTGGGCATGCTGACTTAAGCCTATAATCCCAGTACTTGGGAGGCTGAGACAAGAGGATTGCAGGTTCAGCCAGCACAGGTAGCTTAGAAAGACCCTGTTTCAAAACAAAAAATAAAAAGGCCTGGGGATATAGCTTAGAGGTAGAATACTCCTGGGTTCAATGCCCAGTAAAACACACGTACACTCGCACACACTTGGTTCAGCCCTGCACTTCAAAAGGGCCTCTTCACTCTTGGGGTGTCCTGCATTCTCCCTTGAATGTGTATTTCTTAAATAAATTTCTGTGTCTCTAAGGTGTCTGGAGAGAGGCTCAGGACAGTAGATTGAAGGAAGTATGAAAATAATTGGCCTGATGGAACCAGAGGGCTCAATTTTGTTTCAGAACTTGAGTTCTTTTTTTTTTTTTTTTTTTTTTTTTTGCGTTACTGGGGATTGAACTCAGGGGCATTCTACCTCCGAGCTACACCCCCAGCCCTATTTTTTTATTCTTTATTTTGAAACTGAGTCTCACTAAGTTGTGGAGTGCCTCGCTAGGTAGCTGAGGCTGGCCGCGAACCCGGATCTTCTGGTCTCAGCCTCCCGAATGCTGGGATTACAAGCGTGGGCCACCACGCCCGGCTCTCAGCCCTATTTTTTATTCTTTATTTTGAAACCGAGTCTCACTAAGTTGCGGAGTGCCTCGCTAGGTAGCTGAGGCTGGCCGCGAACCCAGATCCTCCAGTCTCAGCCTCCCGAATGCTGGGATTACAAGCGTGCGCCACCACTCCCGGCAGAACTTGAGTTCTATATTTACAAAACAAGGATAAAATTGCCTTTGAGTAAGAGAATAATAACTGAGGCACAGTGTGAGTAATGCCAGCCCTAAGGAATTTGGGTCTTTAGGTCCTAGATTGGGAAAGTAGTATTTCTGCAGGAACCACCTTACATTTATGTGTTAAATATATGACTCTGTGGGTGGATTTGGTAGTTCAAAGTGCCAGTTTCTGGGCAGAATGGTGAGCTCCTGTAATAAAGCTGGCAGCCACAAGGCAGGTTACCACCCACAATGTTCATTTCTATGTCAGAGCAGAGGTGACTAGAACCACTTGTGCTCATATGTGAAGACAGCAGGAACTGCACTGCAGATTAGGTCGGGATTCAACCTGGCCAGTGTAGGCATGTCTGCCCTGCATAGTCTGGACCTGTGCACATGTAAGAGATGAAGGGACATGAAGGGTGTCCTGGGGACACTGAGGAAGAAGGTGCTGGGGAAGCTCCTCAGGAAAGGGTGTTTCCACTGCTCCTTATCTGTAAATCTATACCCTACAGCCAGTGGTCTTTCTTAAAAACAATTTTGATCAGGCCGTTCCCCTATTCAAAACAAGTCGGCACTCTGTTCTGCCATTGGCATCAAGTCCATACTCCCAGGATGACTTGGAGAGTCCCTCATGCTGAGTGGAGGCCATGGCTCGTCTCCACCACACCACCTCCAGCCCTTAGCACTTTCCTCAGTGCCTGGCAGCTTATAGTGTGCTCATTGTATGTTAAATATACTATTCACTTAATCCTAGAAAAACCCTGTGTGGTATAAAAAACCACATACACACTTCTTTTTTTAAGGCAGGCATGGTGGCGCATGCTTGTAATCCCAGCATTTGGGAGGCTGAGACTGGAGGATCTGGGTTCACGGCCAGCCTCAGCTGCTTAGTGAGGCCCTCCACAACTTAGTGAGACCCTGTTTCAAAATAAAGAATAAAAAAAAGGTCTGGGGCTGTAGCTCATGGGTAGAATGCCCCCAGGTTCCATTCCCAATACCGGGGGGGGGGGGGA
>PVLC010035069.1:0-16533 GCA_004027655.1 Graphiurus murinus | reverse complement strand
AGAAGCCGAGCGTGGTGGCGCACGCTTGTAATCCCAGCATTCAGGAGGCTGAGACCGGAGGATCCGGGTTCGCGGCCAGCCTCAGCTACCTAGTGAGGCACTCTGCAACTTAGTGAGACTCGGTTTCAAAATAAAGAATAAAAAATAGGGCTGGGGGTGTAGCTCAGAGGTAGAATGCCCCTGAGTTCAATCCCCAGTACCACAAAAAAAAAAAAAAAAAAAAGAGAAAGAAAGAAAAAAAAAATCTTATTATTATTATTTTTTTTTTTGGTGATACTGGAGGTTGGACCCAGAAGCTTTCTGTCTTGAGCCACACCCCAAGCCCTATTTTATTTTTCTTTCTTTCTTCTCTCTCTCTCTCTCTCCCCAGTGTGTGTGTGTGTGGGGGGGGGGTATCAGAGTTGGAACCCAGGGGCATTCTACCTCCAAGCTACTAAGCTACTACTGCTCACTCACTACTGCTTACCAGAGCCAAGCATAGCACTTGGCTTACAGTGGGCCTTTAAAATATGTGGAATGAGAAGCCCACACACACCTCTAATCCCAGTACTTGGGAGGTTGAGACAAGAAGGTTGTGGGTGGGAGGCCAGCCTCAGCAATTTAGCAAGACCCCATTTCAAAATAAAAGCCGGGCAAGGTAGCACCTACCTGTAATCCTAGTACTTGGGAGGCTGAAACAGGAGGATCACAGGTTTGAGGACAGCCTCAACAACTTAGTGAGACTCTCAGCAATTTAGTGAGAACCTGTTTCAAAATAAAAAATAAATAGGACTGGAAATGTAGCTCAGAGGTAGAATGCCCCTGGGTTCAATCCCCAGTACTATAAAAAAAAAAAAGGATGGGGCCAATTGAAAGGGTAGGACAAAGAGATGATATCGGGGGTCCTATAACGGCTGCCTGCTTCCCTCACATACACACACACTGCAGGAAAGACCCCCCACCTGTATTCTCATAGCATCCTGGGCCTGCTGGAACGGAAAGAAACCAGAGCAGGAAGCCCCATCGCTCACATTAGCCCCCACCGGCTCCTGGCAAGGTACCAGTCCCCTAATGACACTGCTGACCCCTATGATGTCCCCTTCCCCTAATGCTGTCTCACCACCGTTCACGCCTATTTCTTCAGGAAGAACTTGGTCTCCACTAAGATCCAGGACACCAAAGGCTGCCGGGCATGCTGTGTGGGTGAGGAGGGGAGCCGGGGCGGGGCTTGGGCTGCATCCCCCCCTCCCCCAGAGGGTCGCAGAGTTCCAGCAGGGTATCCAGAGCTGGGAAAGACGTGCAGGGATTGACCGTGACTCATCCTCTCCACCCTACAGCAGAGGGTGCGAACTCTGGGGGCCCATTCCTGTGCGGGGCACTCGAGACCTCTGTGGTCCTGCTCCAGTGGTACCAGCCCATGAACAAGTTCCTGCTCGTCCGGGTAAGGACCTTGGAGATGGGGTGCTGGAACTCTGGGCTAGGGCTCTTTGCGGAGAACTCCCTGAAGCCCAACTCCACTGAGGCCTCGGCCAACTGCGGGCGGAGCTGGAAGCTCGCCCTTCGGAGGACTTCCAGATCTTGAAGCTCCGCTGCACACATCTGGGTCTAATTATTTTTCCAGCCCTACGCCCCGCGCCCCTGGTCTCTAAGGAGACTACACTCAGGCGTGTTCTTTTGAGGATCTAAGGAAATTGTGCTGCCTTTGAGGCCCTGTACCTTGGGGTCCCTGCCTTCTTGTCTCCAGGATGGCTTGCCCCCAATTAAAGCCACACCCAGTCTGGGGCCACACTCCTCAGCTTCCAAGGAGGCACTAGGTCCTCTGAAGCCTCTCACCCCTGAAATTCCCAGATGGCACCTCCCAAGGCCCAGCATAAACTTCAGGAGTCCCTCCAGCGGCATGACCCCGCCCCGGCCCCTCCCCGCCCCCGCCCCCGACCGCTCTGAGCCCGCCCCTCCCCTGCGGCCCGCAGCAGGTGCTGTTCCCGCTGCCCACGCCTCTGCCGGTGTTCGCGCTGCTGACGGCGCCGGGCTCCGAGCTGCCGGCCGTGTGCATCGGCGTGAGCCCCGGGCGGCTGGCGAAGTCAGTGCTGTTCCACACGGTGCGCTTCGGCGCGCTGTCCTGCTGGCTGGGCGAGATGAGCACCCGTGAGTGGGGCGGGGCTCGTCCTGGAGCAGTAGGAGAAAGGGGACCTGGGGCGGGGACCAGGGTTTCAGCGCACCGGTGAGGTTGGAGGCGGGAGGGGACCTGAGTGGTGGGCGGAGCTCATCCTACTTGCTTGGGACTGGCGGGGGTGCCTGGCAGAGGCACTGCCCTTCTGCGGATGCTGTGGGAGAAAAGGGAACTGGGTGGAATTGGTCCTGAATCCCCTCTTCTCAAACAGAGCACAAGGGACCAGTACAGGTGACCCAGGTGAAAGAAGACATGGTGATGGTGTTGATGGACGGTAAGAACCTCCCTCTCCCCCTCAGGACCTTGTGCCTCTTAGAAAGCCTGAGCTCTCCCCACCTCCCACCTTCGCCCTGCCCCAACCCCGAACTTCCTTCTTAGCTTTTCACATTGAATTTATTGCCCGGTCACTTAGTTACCCACTTATTATTATGAATTTTTGTTTTGTCTTTTGGGTTTTTTGTTTTGTTTTGCTTTGTTGTACTTGAAATTGAACCCAAGGGTGCTCTACCACTGAGCTACACCTCCAGCACTTCTTTTTTGTGTGTGTGGTACTGGGGATTGAACCTGGGGGCATTCTACCTTCAAACTATACCCCCAGCCCTATTTTATTCTTTATTTCCAAACAGGATCTCACTAAGTTGAGGAGGACCTCACTAAGTTGCTGAGGCTGGCTTCGAACCTGCAATCCTCCTGTGTCAGCCTCCCAAGTACTGGGATTACAAGCATGCACCACCATGCCTGTTTTACCCCTAGCATATACATATATATATACATACATACATACATTTATTTACTTATTGGTACTGGAGACTAAACCCAGAGGCATTCTACCTTTGAGCTATATCCCCAACCCTTTATCATTTTTAATTTTTTTGCTTGGAAACAGGGTCTTGCTAAGTTGCTGAATCTCACTATTTGCTGAGTCTTTCCTGAACCTGTGACCCTGTCTCGGCCTCCCAAGTACTGGGATTACAGACATGTGCCACTATGCCTGGTTTTCTTTCTTTTTAATTATTTATTTATTTGTTGGTTTTTTGTACTGAGTATTGAACTCAGGGCATTCTACTTCTGAGTTACACTCCCAAGCCCATTTTTTATTTTTATTTTATCTAATCTTTACCATCACCTATCATGTAGGTATTAAGATTTTACAGGTTAGCAATCTGAGGCACAGAGAGTTTAAACAGGGTCTCACTGGGTTGCTGAGTCTCACTACTTGCTGAGGCTGTCCTTGAACTTTGGATTCTCCTGTCTCAGCTTCCCAAGTACTAGGATTACAAGCGTTCACCACCACAGCCTGACCATTTTTTATTTTGAAACAGGGCCTCAAACTTGCAATCCTCAGTCTCAACCTCTCAGGTACTGGGATTACAGGCATGCGCCACCACACCAGCTTCTGCTCACAGTTCTTAACACCTGCTCTACCCACTTCCAGGCTCTCTGAAGCTGGTGACCCCAGAGGGAGCCCCAGTCCAGGGGCTTCGTACACCTGAGATCCCCATGACTGAAGCGGTGGAAGCTGTGGGTATGTGCAGGGAGAGAGAGCCTGGGGTCAGGGACTGAGGCTAACCCTAACCCCAAAGGTAACAGGCACTGCTTTTTCTCCAGCCATGGTTGGGGGTCGGCTTCAGGCCTTCTGGAAGCATGGAGTACAGGTGTGGGCTCCAGATTCTGACCAGGTAAGCACCCCACTGCAAACCCACCACCCTGCCCTCCGCCTCTGTAGAGGCATTTATCACAGGGGCCCAGAGAACTCCTGAGTCTGCTATGGAATCCAGGAGGGGAAGCTTCCTCCAATTTCAGTTCATACAGACCCCCTTCTCTGCCCCGTGGTCTCACCAGTCCCAGTCTTATCCTGGGCCATTGTGTGACACTGCAAAGGAATTTACTTCATTCTGAGCCTCTATTTCCCAGCTGCAAAGTGAGGTCCAGAGTATGACCCTGACTGCCGGGGTTGGAGCCCAGCTGAGTGGCCTCAGGCAGGAGACTTTGCCTTCCTGTGCCTCACTGTCCTTATTTGGAAAATGGAGCAGAGCAGTACTGTGGCAGATTCTGCCCTTACATTTTAAGTTACTGAGGCTGGCCTGGAACCTGCAACCTCCTGTCTCAGCCTCCCAAGTACTGGGATTATAGGCATGTCCACCATGCCCAGGTTAATATTTTATTTAATCTTTACTATCACCTATCATGTAGGTACTAAGATTTTACAAGTTAGTAATCTGACACACTGAGGTTAAATAGCTTGCTAGAGGTCACGCAGTTGATATGTGATGTTGGAGTGGGTCTGATACTGGACATTCCGACACTTCATCTTGTTCTTGAAGGAATGATATTTATGGAGAGTGAGGAGGGGTCTTCTTGGCACTAACACACACACACTTTTCCTCCAGCTGCTACAGGAGCTGAGAGACCCCACCCTCACCTTCCGTCTGCTTGGCTCCCCCAGGTATGGTGGTGGGGAGGGGAATAGAGGGATCTGGGGAGGGGGCTTCTGAGGCCGAGAGGGAATCCTGAGATCTGCAGCCACCTGTATCTTTGGCCTGGATGGTCTCTCACCTGCCCCCCTGCTTCCTAACCCCAACCTCCTCATCTACTCCCTGAATAGCAGCCAAGGAACAATTTCTTTTCTTTTTTTTTTTTGCGGTACTGGGGATTGAACTCAGGGACATTCTACCTCCAAGCTACACCCCCAGCCCTATATTTTATTTTTATTTTGAAACAGGGTCTCCCTAAGTTGTGGAGTGCCTCACTAGGTAGCTGAGACTAGCCGCGAACCCAGATCCACCATGCCCAGCTTAAAGCACTGGATTTCTTTCTTTTTTATTTTTTATTTTATTTTTCGCTGTACTGGGAACTGAACTCGGGGCATTCTACCTCCAAGCTACACCCCCAGCCCTATTTTTTATTCTTTATTTAAAACAGGGTCTCACTAAGTTGCAGAGGGCCTCACTAAGTAGCTGGGGCTGGTGGCAAACCTGGATCCTCCAGTCTCCCTCTCAAGTACTGAGGTTATAAGTGTGTGCCACCACGCCTGGCTTTATTTTTTGTTTTCTGAAACAGGGTCTTGCTAGGTTGCTGAGGCTGTCCTCAAACCAGTGATCCTGCTATGCATGGTGGTGCACACCTGTAATCCCAGTACTTGGGAAGCTGAGACAGGAGGATCACAGGTTCAAAACTAGCCTCAACAACTCAATGAGGCTTGCATCAACTTAAGGAGACCCTGTTTCCAAATAAAAAATAAAAATAAATTAGGCTCAGGGGCCTTCTACCTCCAGGATATACCCCCAAATCTACTTTTTAATATTTTATTTGGAGACAGGGTTTCACTAAGTTGCTGAGAGCCTAAGTTGCTGAGGTTGAGTTCGAACCTGCAGTCCTCCTGTCTCAGCCTCCCAAGTCCTGGGATTACAAGTGTGAGCCATCATGCCCAGCTATGTAAGTTTTTCTAAATATTCAGGCATTAGTTATAGATATGATGCCTATTTACCCCTAAAAACTTTAGTATAGCTGAGCATGGTGGCATATGCCTATAAACCCAGTACTTGGGGACTGAGACAGAAAGATTGCAGGTTTGAGGCCAGGCTCAGGACTTTAATGACACCCTCAGCAACTTAGCAAAACCCTGTTTCAAAATTAAAAAATAGAGTTGGGCATGGTGGCACATGCTGTAATCTCAGTACTTGGGAGTCTGAGACAGGAGGATGGCAGGTTCAAGGCCAGCCTCAGCTACTTAGTGAGGCCCTCCACAACTTAGTGAGACACTGTTTCAAAATAAAGGAAGAAAAAAAAAATAGGGCTGGGGGTGTAGCTTGGAGGTGGAATGCCCCTGGGTTCAATCCCCAGTAACAACAAAAAAAAATTAAAAAATAAAAAGAACTTCAGTGTATGTCTCCTGAATCAAAATAAGGATGCACTCTTACAAACCACAATGTAGATGTCAAAATCATGAAGATAGAACCAAGCCAGGCATGGTGGCACACACTTGTAATCCCCATACTTAGGAGGCTGAGACTGGAGGATCCAGATTCAAAGCCAGCCTCAGCTACTTAGTGAGGCTCTCCACAACTTAATGAGACCCTGTTTCAAAATAAAGAATAAAATAGGGGTGGAGGGTATAGCTTGAAGGTAGAATGCCCCTGAGTTCAACCCCCAGTACCGGAAAAAAAAAAAAAAAGGAATTAGAACCAGAGCCAGGTGTGATGGCGCACACCTGTAATCCCAGTACTTGGGAGACTGAGACAGGAGTATCATAGGTTCAAGACCAGCCTCAGCAATTTAATGAGACTCTGTTTCAAAATAAAAAAATAAAAATAGAGCCAGGCGTGGAGGTGCATGCATATAATCCCAGTACTTGGGAGGCTGAGACCGGAGGATCGCAGGTTCGTAGCCAGCCTCAGCTACTTAGTGAGGCCTTCCACAACTTACTGAGACCCTGTTTCAAAATAAAGAGTAAAAAATAGGACTGGGGGTGTAGCTCAGAGGTAGAATGCCCCTGAGTTCAATCCCCAGTACTGCAAAAAAAAAAAAAAAAGGCTGGGGTGTATTTTGAAGGTAGAATGCCTCTGGGTTCAAATCCCTAGTACTGCAAATAAATAAACTAAATAAATAAATAAAAATACGGTTGGAAGTGTACCCCAGAGTTAGAGTGCCCCTGAGTTCAATCCCCAGTAAAACACACACACACACACACACACACACACACACACACATACACATAATAAAAAATGATGTTTGCTTCTCAGTGCACTATATCAGGAGGCACGTGATACTGGTTTTTCCCATTACTGGTAGTATTAACACTGATTGCTTGGTTAAGGTGAAGACATCTAGTTTTCTCCTTTGTAAAGTTGCTCCTTTTTCATTTGTAATAATTACAAGTAATTAGTAGCTTGGGGGAGAGTCATTGAGATTATGTAAATCTACTGTTTCTCAACAAACTTTCACTTTTCAAATCTATTTTTTTTTTCTGAATCTACTACTGTAAGGATGGGTGCTAGATTCTTCCTTTTCCTCCTCTTCCTCCTCCTCTCCCCTCCTCCTCCTTCTGTTCCTCCTCCTTCTCCTTGTATTGGGAATTGAACCCACAGCCTCATACATGTTAAGCATGTGCTCTAAAAATGCTTTTCTAGTTTTGATCTTTTGTATGTATTAGTTGGTGTTCTACTGTTAGGAAGACCTGAGACCTGTTCTTTCTCTGCCCCCCACCCCTTTTTTCCATGGTGTTAGGGATTGAACCCAGGGTCTCACACATGCTAGGCAAGTGCTGTACCCCTAAGCTATACCCTCAGCCCTTTTTATTTTATTTTGAGATAGAGTCTCACTAAATTGCCCAGACTGGCCTCCAACAGGCAATCTTCCTGCCTCAGACTCCCAGTTGGCTGGAATTACAGGCATGTTCTCAGCTCTTTATTTGTTTTTCTTTTCTTTTTTTTTTTTTTGGTACTGTGGATTGAACCCAGGGACATTCTACCTCTGAGCTACACCCCTAGCCCTATTTTATTTTTTATTTTGAAACAGGATCTCACTAGGTTGATGAGAGTCTCTACTTTCTGAGGCCGTCCTCGAACCTGCAATCTTCCTGTCTTAGCTTTCCAAGTACTGGGATTACAGGCGTGCACCACAACACCCGGCTTCTTCCTTTCTTTTCTTTTTCTTTTGTGGTACTGAGGATGGAGCTCAGGGGTATTCTACCTTCAGTCTGCTATTTTTCTGTTTCAGCCTCCCAAGTACTGGGATTACAGCTGTGCACCACTACACCTGGCTCTCTTTATTTCTTTTTTTTTTTTTTTTTTTTGCTTTTTTTTTGTTTTTGTTTTTTTTTTTTTGTTTGTTTTTGCGGTACTGGGGATTGAACTCAGGGGCATTCTACCTCCGAGCTATACCCCCAGCCCTATTTTTGATTCTTTATTTTTGAAACAGAGTCTCACTAAGTTGCGGAGTGCCTCACTAGGTAGCTGAGGCTGGCCGCGAACCCGGATCCTCCGGTCTCAGCCTCCCGAATGCTGGGATTACAAGCGTGCGCCACCACGCCCGGCTTCTTTATTTCTTTATATCAACATCATCTCACAGATTTCTAAGTAATTCTGAGTTCTAATCCATTACTATCATTATTCATCTTGACACCAGTGGCTTCAGATTAAGCCAATAGGAGGCCTTTTAAGAAGCTCCTATGTGCTGGGCGTGGTGGCGCACGCTTGTAATCCCAGCATTTGGGAGGCTGAGACCGGAGGATCCAGGTTCAAGGCCAGCCTCAGCTTACCTAGTGAGGCACTCCGCAACTTAGTGAGACCCTATTTCAAAATAAAGAATAAAAAATGGGGCTGGGGGTGTAGCTCAGAGGTAGAATGCCCCTGAGTTCAATCCCCAGTACCACAAAAAGAAAAAAAAAAAAAGAAGCCCCTATGTCCTTTTTTTTTGCCTTGTGGTACTGGGGATGGATGGAACTCTGAGCATTCTACCTCTGAGCTACAGTCCCACCTCTATTTTATTCTTTTATTTTGAAACAGGTCTCACTAAGTTGCGGGGGGCCTCACTAAGTAGCTGAGGCTGGCTGTGAACCTGTAAATTCTCCTGTCTCAGCCTCCCAAGTACTGGGATTACAAGTGTGTGCCACCACGCCCAGCTTGGTCTTTCTTACATTTTGAGTAAACTAAGGGCAAGAACCATGTCTGCTCATTCATTGGAATAGCCCAGCATTGGACTGGTACATTTCTGTTAACTTACTTTGTGAATGGATGAATGAAGGAATGAACAAATGACCTGACTTCTCCCTTCCCCAGGCCTGTAGTGGTGGAGACACGACCAGCAGATGATCCTACTGCTCCCAGCAACCTCTACATCCAGGAATGAGGGGGGGAGGGGTTAGGAGCCAGTCCCTGCACTTCCCTCCCCAACAGACACACTAGGTCTTGTCATGTCCTCATCTTCCAATAAACATGACTGGAGCCTCTGCTGCCATCTTGTTTTTCTTGCGGGGGTGGGGGAAATTTCTGGATGATTGCTCCCCCAAATTTCAGCATCTCAGCACGGGGATGGCAGGGGGTGTAGTACAGACTTTATTTCTCCAGTACAAGGCCGCCTCTCCACCCCGGCTTCCTTGTGGGGCTGGGCTTGGGGTAAGGGGCTTGCTGAGAGAATAAGGCACGTGAGGTGGGGACGGGGGGGGGGGTGGTTGAAGGCCAGCGGGGGTCTCAATTAAGCTGGTCCTCATACTGCTTGCGGAAACAGTCGCCGGCCGGGAAGAAATCCCAACATCTCTCTTGATACATCTTCCAGACATAAGACTCCTAGTTGGGGGATGAGAAGAACACATTGGTAACATCTTCAAATGCTTGATGTTGATTGGAGCTTTCTACTGCCACAGGCTCATTGGTCTTATATTAAAGCTCTCCCTGTCCCTGCCCATTGTCCATCATTAATATGCTCTTACCTGACCGGTGTGTTCTGTTTCGTCCTTGTTTATCAGATACATCAGGAAAAACCTGCAAGAGGAAGGGCCCAGGAGCTATGTCAGAATCACTCTGACCTTCTGATTGGCTGGCTGGGAATGCCACACCCCCTTCCCTAATTGGCGAAGGCTCAATAAGCCCAGCGGGCCTGCGCTCACATGTAATTGGCCAGGTTGTGTTCCTCTAGCGTGTGGGTCTCGAACCCGTGTGGCGTAGTGTCAAAGTAGTCGCTGCCTATTCCGCAGATGAAGCACTTGGTCTGTGAGTGGTGAAAGACTTCAGAGTGGGGTCCATTTAACTCCCAGCGACCCATCATCCCTTAGGGTCACCGCCAGAAATGACTCACCTCCATATCCTCTTTCACTTGCTCCTGTTGGTCTCGGAGCTCACCAAAAGCATCGATAATCAGACCTGGGGAGGCGGGCCGCCGTCAGTGCCCGACTTGACCCAGCTCAGACTCGTCCCTCTGGGCCTTGCCTTCCAGCCCCCACCACCCTAATCCCATTCTGCTTCTTCAAGAGTGGAAAACTTGGTGTTTATTAAGCACGTAAGATACTTAAAAGCTACGAATTGACTTAATCTTCGCGATAACCCTATGAAGTTAGGATCATTGATACTTCATTTTGAGGATGGAGAAACCGAGGCCCAGAGAGGCCACTTGCTGAAGGTGCCACGGCAGGGGAGGCAGCGCTGGGACAGGAATCCAGGCCAGCTGGACCCAGCCTGCCTCTGGGCACTCATTCCCCCCCCCCCCATCCCCCAGCCAGTGCTGACCCTGGATGATGGCCAGCAGGATGATAATGACAAAGAAGAAGAAGGTGATGTCGAAGACCACCCGGTAGAGCTCATATTCATCGCCCGCGGGGTCCTCAATCTCGTCCCCGATGCCTCCGCCGGCGCGGACACCCACGTACATGTGAAACAGGTAACACTGCGGGGGAGGGGCAAAGTCACTCATTCTATCACTCAGTGGTCATTCGCCCAGTGCCAGCCCGGGCTCCAGGCTAGGTAGGGCTGGGACACAGTAATGACGTGGATGCCTGGAGCCCTGCCCCTCAGGAATCACAGATAAGGCCTCAGACTGCCTAAACCACCAGGGCTGGGATAGGAAGACACCAACAGAGGGGTCCAGGCTGGGATTCCAAACAGTGTGATGATCCTGAGCCAGGAAAGGGCAGGAAGCTCTGAGAGCGCGGGAAGGCTGGGCCGGGGCTTCCTGGAAGAGGGGATGCCTGCGAGCTGGAACCCAAAGGAGGTGTTAGGTGAAAGGGTGGTGGCAAAGAGGGTTCCAGGCAGAGAAAACCACAGGCGCTCCATCACTATTGTGGAGGAAAGACTAAGGCTCATAGGCTGGGGATGTAGCTGAGCGGCAGAGTGCTTGCCTAACATGCATTGACGCTTGTGTTCCATCCCCAGCACCGCAAAAAAAAAAAAAAAAAGTCTTGCTGCCAGGAGGAACTGAAAGAGGTTTGGTGAGGTTGATAAATGCAGCAGCTGTGACCAAGAGCAGGGGGAGTTGCGACAGAGCCTGACTGTCAGGGTTCTATGGACCCTGGCCCAAGCAGTGCTCAGGGAGGGCTTCTTGTAACAGGCAGCATTTAAGTTGAAAGCTGAGGTGTCAGGTAAAGAGATATGCTTATGTATGTCGGGCCTGGAGTGAGGGTGAGCAGAGAGAGGTCAGGTGCAAAGGGCCGGTGTCAGGAAGAAATGCATGGCCTTAGAGGAACTGAAAGAGGTTCAGGCAGCCAGAAAGCAAAAAGCAAGAGGCATTGTGGTTAGACTTACGCAGGTTACACTTGAGTAGGAGCTCTTCCCAGGCTTTGTAAGCTATGGTGGGGGCAATTCAATTTTATCTACTGGGTATGGAGGAGCTACCAGAAGGTTCTGAGCAGAGGAGGGATGGGACATGGTCCACCTGGCACTTGGAAGGCTACATGTGCTCTTCCTGTGACCCCAGGAAGTGAGAGAACCCAGCCATCTTGAGTAGGCACTAAAGCTATTGACCGTGATGGGAGCAAGGCCGTGGGCGGCAAGGCCAGGTCAGGCCCCCGGGGCCTCTAGGGCCAGGGCCTCTAGTACCAGGCTGAGGAGCTGGACTTAGTCCTGAGAGCAGGGACCCATGGAGCCAGGTTACAGGTCACCTTCTGAGATAAACCCCTGAAATAATTCTTTCAGTTGTGGCCCCTGCCTTTAGGAAGTTAAGGTCAATTTGAGTTGTGATCACCATTATTAGAAGAGAAAATACAAGCCGGGCGTGGTGGCACACACTTGTAATCCTAGCATTTGGGAGGCTGAGACTGGAGGATCCGGGTTCGAGGCCAGCCTCAGCTACTTAGTGAGGCCCTCTGCAACTTAGTGAGACCCTGTTTCAAAATAAAGAATAAAAAATAGGGCTGGGGGTGTAGCTCGGAGGTGGAATGCCCCTGAGTTCAATCCCTAGTACCACAAAAAAAAAAAAAAAAAAAAAAAAAGGAGAAAATACAAACATGTACTACTTGATGGTACTATGAGTGGAACTTTTACAGATAATGATAGCGCTAACATCTATGAAATCTTCTTATTTTTGTAGTACTGGGGATTGAACCCAGGGGCTCACTACCACCGAGCTACACCATCAGCCTCTTTTATTTTCTATTTTAAGATGGGTCTTGGTAAATTGCCCAGGCTGACTTGAATTTCTTTTTTTTATTTTTTTGGTGGGGGTGGGGGGTAGTACTGGGGATGGAACCCAGGGGCATTCTACCTCCAAGCTACACCTCCAGGCCTATTTTATTCTTTTATTTTGAAACAGGGTCTCACTAAGTTGCAGATGGCCTCACTAAATTGCTGAGCCTGGCCATGAACCTGCAATCCTCCAGTCTCAGCCACCACTGGGATTATAAGCCTGCGCCAAGGTGCCCACCTGGCCTTGAACTTTTTATACTCCTGACTTGACCTCTTGAGTCCCTGGGATTGTGAGCATACACCATTATATCCAGCCATCTATGGTAATCTTTTTTTTGTGTGTATGTAGTACTAGGGATTGAACCCAGGGGTGTTCTATTTCTGAGCTACATTCCCCAGTTGTGTGTGTGGGGGGGGTACTGGGTATTAAACCCAGGGGTACTCCATCTCTAAATCACGTCCCCAGCCCTATTTTATTTTTTAGTTTGAAACAAGGTCTCACTAAATTGCAGAGGGCTTTGCTAAATTGCTGAGGCTGGCCTCTAACCTGTGATCCTCCTGTGTCAGCCTCCGAAGCACTGGGATTACAGATTTGTGCCAGCATGCCTGGCTCTTTTTTTTTTTTGGCACTACTGGAGATTGAGATTGAAGTCAGGAGCATTCTACGTCTGAGCTCCACCTCCAACCCAATTTTTTATTCTTTATTTTGAAACAGGGTCTTGTTAAGTTGCAGAGAGCCTTACAAGTTGCTGAGGCTGGCGGAGAACCTGTGATCTTCAGGTCTCAGCTTCCCAAGTACTGGAATTACAAGCATGCACCACCACGCCCAGCTCTTTTTTTGAAACTGGGCCTGAAAGTCTCTGTAAATTGCTGAGACTGTCCTTGAACCTGTGATCCTCCTGTCTCAGTCTTCCAAGTACTAGGATTACAGGCATGCACCACCTAGCCTGGCTATAATCTATGTAATCTTTAATAAATGCCAGGCATTATTCTAAGACTATTCTCCCTTCTTGGTGGTACTGGGAATGGAACCCAGGTGGGCAAGTTGTTGCTGAGCTACACACCCAGACCAGTAACACAGTTTTTTTTTTCCTTCGGTACTGGAGATTGAACTCAGGGGGCATTCTACCTCCGAGCTACACCCCCAGCCCTATTTTTTATTCTTTATTTTGAATCAGGGTCTCACTAAGTTGCGGAGTGCCTCACTAAGTAGCTGAGGCTGGCCTCGAACCTGGATCCTCCGGTCTCAGCCTCCCAAAATATTGGGATTACAAGCGTGCCCCACCACGCCTGGCAGTAACACAGTTTTAACAGCTGAAATAATACTAGGAAAGGGTTTACTAAGCATCTGGCACTGTTCAAAGTGCCTTAGATGTTTCAGCTCCTGAGCTCTCACTACACCACCAGGAGCTGGGTGCTGTCATGATCCCCCTTTACAGGTGGGAAAATGGAGGCTAGTGACTTGTCCTGGGGGAGGGACTCACCGTCATCATGTCATCACACTTCATGTCTGGCTCGTCCTCATCCTCGCTCTTGTTGTAGAACTTTCGGAAGAAGTTGAAGGCCACCACGGTGTACAGGTAAACCACCACAGCCAGGAGGCCCACGGTCATCACCAGCTGGGGACGGGCAGGGGCGGTGAGCTCCGCGCCCCTCCCCCAGCCCTCTGCGGTCTCCACCCGCTCTGCCTCCCGGCCTCACTGCCCACCTGCGCCCAGCGCAGCTCGCCCTGCCTCCCCCACTGCCCACACCTGCTTTCCATTGTGGGTGACAGATGAGAGGATGGTACGCAGCGTCTTGACCCCCATGGCGATGTCCAGCAGGTGGGCAGCAAAGAAGAAGTTGTTGTAGTGACCCAGGAGGGACATCACCATGTACCAGCCCAGGTACAGGAAAGACTGGGGGCACACAGGGTTGGGGGTCAGAGAGCACACAGAACAGAGGCAAGCACTCTGGGGCTGGGCTGCCATTTCTGGTTAGGAGTATATAGAGGCCAGGGAGCGCTCAGGGAGGAGGCGGGGATCCTCTGCGGAAGGAAGTAGTCCGGGTTCCACAAGCACTCTAAGGGTGCCAAAGGATGGTCTGGGGGACAAGGAACCTCCGGGATGAGAAGGTACCCCGGGATCAGAGGCGCACGGGCCTCAGGAGTCATTCTCTGGGCAGGGACACCTGGAGATGGAGCCCCCACCTCCTAAGGCCCCACCCTACGCCCCCACCCCCCACCCCGGGCCCTCCTCACGTTGTCTGTGAAGATGACCCCGAACTTCCAGATCTGGTACTTGACATCGATGGACATGAGCCTGTGCAGAGGCAGAGAGGGGTGGGGAGTTGGCCAGATGCCCGGTGGTCAGACCCTGGCCACCTCCCCTGCCTACCCTAGGGAGGCGGTTCCTGGCTCACCAGGTGAGCAGCCCCGGCGGGGGTTGCGGCTTGCGCTCGTTGTGGGCCGTGATCTCCAGCGAGGCCAGATCCATGCCCAGCAGCTCAGCGATCCGCTCCCTCCCGAAGATGTCGCCATGTTTGTCCAGAACCTGCTCGAGCGAATGAATGTCAGGCCATCAGACGTGATGGGAGCAGGCAGAGAGCTCTGTCGTTGTGTCCTGAAGGAAGGTTCTAGAGATGCCCTGAACTTTGTGAGAGGGACTGGGGCGGGGATGTTTTTCTGGGGGAAGGCTAAAAAGTGGTAGAGGTGTAGCTGATCCATTAGTCAAATTAACTGGGATAATTTTAGGTATGGAGGCAAGGAAGCCTATGCAATTAGGCCCCTGTCACCTTGGAACTTATCTCCTCCTGTTCACTGCCTCATTCACTCTATTCCAACTACACAAGCCTCCTTGTGATTCCTCAAACACACCAAGCACATTTTTGCCTCAGGGCCTTTGCACTGGCTGTTCTCCCAGCGAGGACACTCTTCCCCCACATTTCCATCTAGATCATTCCCTCACCTACTGAAGAATAAATATGACCTTTCCTGAGCCCCTTACATAAAATAGCAACCTCCCCTGCCCAAAACACACACTCCCCACTCCTTTTCTGCTCTATTGATTTATTTGTGGAGCCAAGGATGGAACCCAGGGCCTGTGTGTACTAGGCAAGCACTCTACCACTGAGCTCCACCCCCAGCCCCACCTGCTTTATTGTTTTCTACAACTTCTGCACATCATCTATCTTTTCAACTCAAGGGTAAGAATCACTTTTGTTTGCTGCTAAATTCCAGATTCCTAAAACACTTCCTGGCACTCAGTAGGTATTCAATAAACATTGTGTGTGTGTGTGTGTGTGTGTGTGTGTGTGTGTGTGTGTGTGTGTGTATGTGGTACTGGGGATTGAACCCAGGGGTGTTCTACCTCTGAGCTACACTACCGGCCCTTTTAATTTTATTTGAAACGGCTTACTAGGTTTTGAGTCTTGCCATGTTGTCGAAGCTGTCCTTGAACATGCAATGGTCCCATCTCAGCCTTCCAAATACTGGGATTATAGGTGTGGACCACCATGTGTGGCCTTAAATATCTTTTCTCTGTCTCTGTCTCTCTTTTTTTTTTTTTTGTATTCTACTTCCAAACTGACCCTGGCCCTTTTTATTTTGATACAGGGTCTTCCTAGGTTGCTGAGAGACTTGCTAAAATTGCTGAGGCTGTCCTCAAACCTGTGATCCTCCTGTCCCAGCCTCCCAAATACTGGAATTGCAAGCATGTACTACCACACCCAGCTTATGTGTGACCTTAAAAACACTTATTGAGTGAAGGAATGAATGAATGATGGGAATGGCCAACACTTATCTCCTATTTTCCTATGTGCCAAATTCTGCTTACATAGTAGGTCATATAATCCTTACAACAACCCTGTGGGGTTGCCTCTATTATTACTCCACTTTGTTTCTATTTTATTAATTTATTTTGTGGTACTGGGGATTGAACCCAGGGGCATTCTACCTCTGAGCCACATCCCCAGCCCTTTTTATTTTTAGTTTTGAAACAAGGTATAGTAACTTAGTAAGGCCCTCTGAGACCCTGTTTTAGTGAGACCCTGTTTCAAAACATTAAAAAAAGACTACTTAGTGAGGCTCTCTGCAGCTTAGTGAGACCCTGTTTCAAAAATAAAGAATAAGCCGGGCGTGGTGGCGCACGCTTGTAATCCCAGCATTCGGGAGGCTGAGACCGGAGGATCCGGGTTCGCGGCCAGCCTCAGCTACCTAGTGAGGCACTCCGCAACTTAGTGAGACTCGGTTTCAAAATAAAGAATAAAAAATAGGGCTGGGGGTATAGCTCGGAG